>CAUJNA010000680.1:1134636-1224136 GCA_963377175.1 Effrenium voratum | reverse complement strand
CGAACCCTCTGCGGAGATCGTGCGTGTCGAAGCGCTCTCGCTGTGGCGCCGCGCGAATCTGTCTTGGTCGCGGCGAACCCTCTGCGGAGATCGTGCGTGTCGAAGCGCTCTCGCTGTGGCGCCGTGCGAATTTGTCTTGAGCGCGGCGAACCCTCTGCGGAGATCATGCGTGTCGAAGCGCTCTCGCTGTGGCGCCGTGCGAATTTGTCTTGAGCCCGATGAACCCTCTGCGGAGATCGTGCGTGTCGAAGCGCTCTCGCTGTGGCGCCGTGCGAATTTGTCTTGAGCGCGGCGAGCCCTCTGCGGAGATCGTGCGTGTCGAAGCGCTCTCGCTGTGGCGCCGTGCGCATCTGTCTTGAGCCCGATGAACCCTCTGCGGAGATCGTGCGTGTCGAAGCGCTCTCGCTGTGGCGCCGTGCGATTTTCTTGCTCGCGAAACGGCCTTTGGAAGTTGTCTCGTGGTTTGCGCGCCTGCTTTCGCAATCCCGCGGTCTCGGGTTCGATTCCCCCCTGGTCCGCGGCAGCTCCGGCTTGAAAATCGCAGCTTTTATGTACAAACGTAGTACGCGGAGCGTGCTCCTGCAGCTCCGGCTGGCAAATCGCAACTTTTAAGTACAGACGTAGTACGCGGAGCGTGCTCCTGCAGCTCCGGCTGGCAAATCGCAACTTTTAAGTACAGACGTAGTATGCGGAGCGTGCTCCCGCAGCTCCGGCTGGAAAATCGCAACTTTTAAGTACAAACATAGTACGCGGAGCTCATTCCCGCAGCTCCGGCTGGAAAATCGCAACTTTTAAGTACAAACGTAGTACGCGGAGCACACTCCCGCAGCTCCGGCTGGAAAATCACAACTTTTAAGTACCAAAAAATAGTACGCGAAGTACATTCCCACAGCTCCGGCAGCACTTGCTCAGAGCAACTTGCGCAGAGCAACTTGCGCAGAGCAACTTGCACAGAGCACTTGCACAAAGCACTTGCGGACCTATCTCGGCGCGGAGAGCGTCTCCCCAGCTCCGCCGGAAAAAGAAGAAAGAACTCAGAATCGAGAAGTAGGTTTCTGTTTACAGAGGCCACTGTCTGTTAGGGTAGCGTAGGTTTATGAAGCGAACTTCCACCTGCTTGCGCTTACGCCTTGCTCCGCGTCGCCTGCGCTGTCAGCCATTCCTTTGGGGCTCGGGTATAAGTGCCGTTTTTTGAGGTGGCACTTGGAAGGCCCTTGCGGTTTTGAACCCAGTTAGGTTTGAACAGCACGCCGATTTGCAAACTCTCACTGCGTGTTTTGCTTGGGTCGTTTTGACTTTTGTGTGAGAGTTGCACGTTCACGCATGTGCTTGGGAATCTTTGAAAGATCGTTTGCCTCCTTCCGAGCTGGCTCAGGGAGGGTAGCGGTGGGGGCCACGCGATCTTTTTGGTTTCGCTCATGGGAGTGTGCCCTTCACGGCGGGCAGTGCGTACCGTGGGCCGGTGGCGCAGTATTGTGTATTCTTTGCTGCATTTGAGGAAGCTGCAGAGGTTTTTCCACTTGACTGGTACGACATTGCAGGCATATAGTCGACAGCTGCTCAATCGGCTGTCCCGCCATTTGCGGTGATGATGTCATCGTCAGATAAGGTGCACTCCGTGGCCGCTGAGCCAGTTGCAGGTGACGGGGGTACAAATCGGGCAACTGATGCTTTCCCCCAGGGTACAGGCATTTCCAGACGCATTTGGGATCTTTTACTTGTGGACAACAGAGACAGCGGGCTGAAGCTACCATGGGAAATCGGCCCATTGGACTCACTTGGGCCTTCCACTCACCTTCGCTTGCCGTGGGTAGGGAGGTACGAGGCAATGGGCCTGGCAGCTTTGGAGCCTGAAAGTCCCTATGGGGCAGTCCCGGGAAGAGCACATTCATTTGCAAAGAAGCGCTTGTTTTCTGCCAGGTTCGTCAAGGATGATGACGCTTTGCGGGCCAAGGCATTGCGATGCTTCAGGGACCTGGTCATGTTCATGCCCGAGGACTGCGCGGTGGGCAGATCGCTGATGAATGTGGCCGGGCAGCTAGAGCCCGAGGAAACAATCACAGCGACGTTCTGCGACGTGTTTGCCCCAAAGTCCACGGCCACCCTGGTCAAGAGGTCATCGGATTTCTACGCATTGGCAGAGTGGATTGTGAAACAGGGATGCAGGCCACTGAGTTTCTCAGAAAAGGAGCTTTATGCATATCTGCAGGTGTTGCGTCAGGCAGGTGCGGCCCCGACCAAAGCAGACTCGACGTTGCAAGCTGTCAGGTTTGTCATTGGCATACTGGGTGCATCTATGCAAGTTTCTCTGGTCGTGTCGAGTCGCTGCAAGGGAGCTGCCCGTGCAATGTTTTGAGACTAAGGCACCTTTGAGGCAGGCAATTCCTTTACGTGCAGAGCAGGTATGGAAGCTGGAGAAGCTCATGGCGTGGTCAACTGACAAGCATTTGCTGTGCGTTTGTGGATTCCTCTTGTTTTGCATTTATTCCAGTTCACGCATCGGGGATGCCACGAGGCTGGAAAAGGTCTCGTTCAGCAAAGCGGGACCTGTGCATTTGGTGGAAGCCCAGTCCTTGTTGCACAAAGGCGGTAACACGCAGCAGAGGCGTACGAAGTTCTTGCCCCTCATGGCGTTGGGCTCCTGCTTAGATGTGAGGCCGTGGGCAGTCAGTTGGGCAGTTGCGCGCAAGGAAGCTGGTCTCGAGGACTCGAAATTTCTGATGCCGGCACTGGCAGAACATAGCAAGTCTTGGCTGCGCAGGCGCATGACTACGGCCGAGGCGACCCAATATCTGCGGGAGCTGCTCGTTGAGGCTGGTGAGGATTTTGATGAAGCAGAGCAGGTGACGGGACACAGTTGCAAAGCGACAATTCCCACATGGGTGGGACGGCATGGTCAGTTTTCATTGGATGAACGTAGACTGCTGACTCACCACATGGACAAGAACAATGAGATGGTCCTCACTTACAGTCGAGACTCACTGACCGCCTTGCATACCAAGGTCTACAAGGTTCTGCAGCTAATCAAGTCTGCCGAGTTCAATCCAGATGCAAAGCCAGCTGAGGCCATCCGGCAGGCGTTGGGGCAAGATTGCGTGGAACCTGAGTTTTGGGAAGACGGCGAGTCAGAGGATGAGGAGGACCTTTTTGCTGACCCTTCGGAGCCGGTCACACGCATCAGAAATCCAGCAAACCCAAAGTCAGAGAAAGGGACTCCGGCCATTCCAACAGTCATGCACATTCACTCAGGGGTGATGCACATTGCGGGATCGGATGGAGCTCTCAAGTGCGGGAGGGGAATGTCTAAGAACCTGGTCCCGGCCTCTGTGAAGCAGAATGAGCTGGCGGACTATAACGTTTGCAAGCAGTGCTTAGCAACTCATTGACCGGTGCGATGAAAAAAGCGCACGCCCAGGTAGGTCAGGCCATGAGACATCGTTAGGGCTGGGTGGCTAGGTGACGGAAAGCGCATGAGTCACGGAGCCGGTGTTGGAAAAGGCGGCGGTATGGAGGCGGCGCAGACTCATGGGAAGTAGCAAGGAGGATGCGGCGCTGGATTCAAAGAGGCTGCAAGAGATTTCAAGGGAGGAGGTCAGCAGTGGCTTCCTCAAGGGCCCCTTTGATTATGATTCTGTGGCTCCGCAGGTTGGGTCGGAAGACTGGTCGATGAGCAGGCGTTTCTTGCTCAGGCAAGGCGAGGAGGGAAAAGAGCGAGTCATCGACGACCTCAAAGAGTCTTGTGTCAATGCCTGTTATGCCAGCGTGTCAAAACTGGATTTGCATGATGTCGATTTCGTCTCTGCATTGTTCCTCTTCGTGGCAAAGCTCCTGCAGTCGGGTCCCGTGCTGAGAGTTCGTCTGGCATCGGGACAAGAGTTGGTCGGGCACGTGCACGAGAGCGTCAGGGCGGATTCTGCCCTACAGGCACGCTGCTTGGACCTTAGCAAGGCTTACAAGCAGGTTCCGGTGGCTCCGTCCTCGCACAAGAGGGCCGTCCTGGGCGTCAGAGCAAATGAGGGTGCATGGGAATTTTATGTATGCCAGTCACTGCCGTTCGGGGCTTCAGCAAGCGTATTTGAGTTCAACAAGATCGCGAGAGCCCTGTGGTGGATCCTGGTAGTGAGGTATAACATAGTGGTGGCAAATTATTTCGATGACTATCCCATGCTGGCGTTCAGGGCGACGGCCACGAGTGTGGACAAGGCGGCCTCGTCGCTGCTTACCTTGCTGGGGTGGTCACACGCCCAAACGGGGAAGAAGGGGGCACCATTCTCCCAGACAGCGGTGGTGTTGGGAGCTTCCTTCAACGTCAGTCTTCTAAACGCCGGAAAGCTGACAGTGGAAAACAAGCCGGAGAGACTGGAGAGGATAGTGAAGCTGGTGAAGGAGTTCAAGCAGAGCAAGGGGCGGAAATCGCTCGCTTCTTCGATTCACGGACTTCTGAATTATGCTAGCGGTTTCGTGCTGGGGCTGGCCTTGAAAATGTACACCAACGTTTTTGCAGGACTGGCGGCGGGAAAGTTAGCGCTGGAAGAGCATGTGAGCCGGCGGCTGGACGAGTTGCTGGAACTTCTCCCAAGGCAGTGTCCACGGTGCATACAGATCTCCACAGATGAGCGGCCCTGCGTGATTTACACAGATGGGGCCTTTGAGGCTAGCTGCGCCACATGGGGCTACGTTTTCCTGGATCCTGCAAGCAACCACCGCGTGTGCAAGCATGGGTGGGTCCCAAACCACTTGAGAGACTTTTGGCTCAGGACGGTGGGAGAACAGATCATCGCGCAGACCGAGATGTATGCAGTGGTTTGCGCACTCTGGGATTTGCAGGAAAGGATGATGGACAGGCGTGTGCTGCTATTTATAGACAATGAGTCGTGTCGCTTTGCGCTCATCAAGCGAGCTTCGAGATCCGGTGCTGTTTTAGACATGCTGAAGGTCATAGGGGAGCTGGAGGCGAGCGCAAAAGCGTTCGTGTGGTTTGAGCGAGTTGCGAGTTTCACGAATCCGGCAGATTGGCCCTCGAGGCTTGATTCCGCTTCGTTGCCAGGAGAGTTGGGGGTGAAAGATGGAGGAAGGCTTGACTTGCCGGAAGAAGTCTGGCGGAGGCTCACAAGGGAGCCCAGACTTGGCACTCCGCTCGTGGAAGCGGGGGTGGTGGCCGAGCGAAAGAAGAGGAGGCGCCACTAAGCTGTGAAACAGCCGATTCAGTGGCACCATGAATCTTCCCCCGACTCTGGTAAGAGCAACGGAGCAGAAAAGATCGGAGCATCGCTTTTCGTTTCCTGTGCGTTTGCATGTGCCAATTTTATTTCTGAGCCGATGGATTCATCTCTCCGAGATCCGCAAAACCTCAACTGGGGTCGGCCCCCCTTTTTGGTTCCTTGTGTGGGGGGGCGTTTCTGGGTTTGGCTCAACCCCCGGAGGTTTTGGCTGCATGCTGGGGGAAGGGCCCTGGCAGACGTAGGTTTCTGTTTACAGAGGCCACTGTCTGTTAGGGTAGCGTAGGTTTATGAAGCGAACTTCCACCTGCTTGCGCTTACGCCTTGCTCCGCGTCGCCTGCGCTGTCAGCCATTCCTTTGGGGCTCGGGTATAAGTGCCGTTTTTTTGAGGTGGCGCTTGGAAGGCCCTTGCGGTTTTGAACCCAGTTAGGTTTGAACAGCACGCCGATTTGCAAACTCTCACTGCGTGTTTTGCTTGGGTCGTTTTGACTTTTGTGTGAGAGTTGCACGTTCACGCATGTGCTTGGGAATCTTTGAAAGATCGTTTGCCTCCTTCCGAGCTGGCTCAGGGAGGGTAGCGGTGGGGGCCACGCGATCTTTTTGGTTTCGCTCCCTCCCACCCGCCCCCGAGCGAAAGAAGAGGAGGCGCCACTAAGCTGTGAAACAGCCGATTCAGTGGCACCATGAATCTTCCCCCGACTCTGGTAAGAGCAACGGAGCAGAAAAGATCGGAGCATCGCTTTTCGTTTCCTGTGCGTTTGCATGTGCCAATTTTATTTCTGAGCCGATGGATTCATCTCTCCGAGATCCGCAAAACCTCAACTGGGGTCGGCCCCCCTTTTTGGTTCCTTGTGTGGGGGGGCGTTTCTGGGTTTGGCTCAACCCCCGGAGGTTTTGGCTGCATGCTGGGGGAAGGGCCCTGGCAGACGAGAAGGTAGAAAAGGAAAAGTCGGCTTGCAATGTAACGCCTGAAAACGAATACTTGCGCTTTACGATGCCGAAGAAACGCCCGAGAAGTTAGCTTGCGCTTTAGGATAGTGAAGTAACACTCGAAAATTTGGCTTGTGTTTTGGGACAGTGCATTTCGCTTGTGAAGTGAGATTGGGCAGTTGGCAGTTGTCATTGGCTTGTGAAGTGAGATTGGGCAGTTGGCTTTTGTAATTGGCTTGTAAAATAAACATGCGCAGTTGGATTTGGAGTGATAGGCAGCTGACAAGAGCAATAGTAGCCGAAGCTTGGATGTCATGAGTGTCTCAGTAGCGGAGCTTGCCCAGAGAATGTTTGCGGCGACAGTTGATTAGGGCGACACGGCTTCTTTGTGTTGGTGTTATGCTTCATTTTTTGGAGGGGTGCTCCATGAGGTTGCTGTCGCTTGTCATTGCTGCTTGCACGTGCATTCATGCTCAAGGCAGTCCTCCGTGTTAGTACTGTAGAAGGTGTCATCGCTCAGATCGCATCTTCCGAAGTGCGGATTCGTTTCCTTGGCGCACCAATCTTGTCAAAGCAGTTACACACAGCGGGTGGCCAGAAGATATCAGAGTCGCGCGGCGCTGGCGGGTATTTCCGACGTGTCGTGTTGCCATGTCGGATTCTGGTTGCCAGCGACGTGCGCAGGCTGGACGTTGGCATGCGAGAGCGCACGATTGTTTCGCATACCCCTCTTGGTTTCTTGGAATTACCACTTTTGGCTTGCGCTGTTGGTTTCCACCGTGTGTCTTTCAGCGCGCGCAGCAGGCTGCGAATCCCTTGGATGCTCTTCCTGATGCTGAGCATTTACGGGCTGAAGCAGCAGTACATGGTCAAGACTGGCTCCATGCTGAGCTGGATGGCTCGATGAAGCTGGACAAGCTTCGTGCCTTCGCAGCTGGCCTCGGCGTGCAGCAGAGGGATCCCGCATCTGGTAGTCGGCTTTCCAAGAGCCAGCTGCTTGAAGCCGTGGTTGCAGCTCTACGGTCGCGACCTGACGCAGAGGCATGGTTTCGCAGTTACAAGTAGACCCCACAAGTTTAGTTTTCTTGCTTAGCTCTTTTGGCACTTGTTCACGACAAGCCTTGAGATACCGGAGCGTGTCTTTCAGCGCGCGTAGCGGACAGAGGAGGGCTTGCTCGAAAGAATGTTTTTGTCAACAGTGTTTCCCTGAATGTAAGAGGCTGGTCGCCTTACTCTTTTGTGCGTGTTCAAGAACTATGTGATAAGAGCGCAGGCCACTTCGTCTTCGACAGCTGTAGCGAGTTCTGGGCATGGTCTTCCCGATGCACAGCACTTGCGAGCCGAAGCAGAAGCACGAGGTTCTGACTGGCTCCGGGCCGAGCTGGATGGCTCCATGACGGCGGCAAGGCTTCGCTCCTTTGGAGCCGGCCTAGGCGTTTCGCAGAGGGACCCCACGTCTGGCCAGCAGCGCACCAAGGGCCAGCTGCTTGCTGTCTTGGTCGAATCTCTGTGTCCTCCTTCCAGCGCAGAGGCATGGTTTTCCAAAGCACTTGTTTCTTGTCAACAGTGTTCGCGCGAACAGAGGAAAAGCGCTTGTTTTTGTTGACGGTTGCTTACCTTTTCTCCCGGGGATTGTGAAGAATGTGTTTCTTGTCAGCAGTGCTTGCGCGAACAGACGAGGGCTTGCTCAAAAGAATGTTTTTGTCAACAGCGTTTCCCTGAATGTAAGAGGCTTTGGAGCGTTCGCCTTATTCTTTTGTGCGTTCGCCTTCTTCCAGAGCAGAGGCATGGCTTTTTAAAACACGTAAGAACTATGTTGTAAGAGCGCAGGCAACTTCGTCTTCCACAGCTGCTGCGAGTTCTGGGGATGGCCTTCCTGACGCAGAGCGTCTGCGAGCCGAAGCAGCTCTACGGGGGTCTGACTGGCTCCGGGCCGAGCTGGACGGCTCCATGGCGGCGGAGAGGCTTCGCTCCTTTGGAGCCGGCCTTGGCGTGCAGAAGAGGGACCCCGCTTCTGGCCAGCAGCGCACCAAGGGCCAGCTGCTTGATGCCTTGGTCAACTTTTTGTGTCCTCCTTCCAGCGCAGAGGCATGGTTTTCCAAAGCACTTGTTTCTTGGCTTAGCTCTTTTGGCACCCTCAATGCGCAACTTGTTCACGACAAGCCTTGAGATACCGGAGCGTGTCTTTCAGCGCGCGTAGCGGACAGAGGAGGGCTTGCTCGAAAGAATGTTTTTGTCAACAGTGTTTCCCTGAATGTAAGAGGCTGGTCGCCTTACTCTTTTGTGCGTGTTCAAGAACTATGTGATAAGAGCGCAGGCCACTTCGTCTTCGACAGCTGTAGCGAGTTCTGGGCATGGTCTTCCCGATGCACAGCACTTGCGAGCCGAAGCAGAAGCACGAGGTTCTGACTGGCTCCGGGCCGAGCTGGATGGCTCCATGACGGCGTCAAGGCTTCGCTCCTTTGGAGCCGGCCTAGGCGTTTCGCAGAGGGACCCCACGTCTGGCCAGCAGCGCACCAAGGGCCAGCTGCTTGCTGTCTTGGTCGAATCTCTGTGTCCTCCTTCCAGCGCAGAGGCATGGTTTTCCAAAGCGCTTGTTTCTTGTCAACAGTGTTCGCACGAACAGAGGATTGCTCGAAAGAATGTTTTTGTCAACAGTGTTTCCCTGAATGTAAGAAGCTGGTCGCCTTGCTCTTTGTGCGTGTGTAAGAACTATGTTGTAAGAGCGCAGGCAACTTCGTCTTCCACAGCTGCTGCGAGTTCTGGGGATGGCTTTCAGCGCGCGCAGCAGGCTGCGAATCCTTTGGATGCTCTTCCTGATGCTGAGCATTTACGGGCTGAAGCAGCAGTACATGGTCAAGACTGGCTCCATGCTGAGCTGGATGGCTCGATGAAGCTGGACAAGCTTCGTGCCTTCGCAGCTGGCCTCGGCGTGCAGCAAAAGGATCCCGCATCTGGTAGTCGGCTTTCCAAGAGCCAGCTGCTTGAAGCCGTGGTTGCAGCTCTACGTTCGCGACCTGACACAGAGGCATGGTTTCGCAGTTACAAGTAGACCCCACAAGTTTATTTTTATTGCTTAGCTCTTTTTGGCACCCTCAATGCTCAACTCGTTCACGACCAGCCTTTAGATACCGCAGCGTGTCTTTCAGCGCGCGTAGCGGACAGAGGAGGGCTTGCTCGAAAGATTGCTTTGGTCAACAGTGTTTCCCTGAATGTAAGAAGCTGGTCGCCTTACTCTTTTGTGCGTGTTCAAGAACTATGTGATAAGAGCGCAGGCAACTTCGTCTTCCACAGCTGCTGCGAGTTCTGGGCATGGTCTTCCCGATGCGCAGCACTTGCGAGCCGAAGCAGAAGCACGAGGTTCTGACTGGCTCCGGGCCGAGCTGGATGGCTCCATGACGGCGTCAAGGCTTCGCTCCTTTGGAGCCGGCCTAGGCGTTTCGCAGAGGGACCCCACGTCTGGCCAGCAGCGCACCAAGGGCCAGCTGCTTGCTGTCTTGGTCGAATCTCTGTGTCCTCCTTCCAGCGCAGAGGCATGGTTTTCCAAAGCACTTGTTTCTTGTCAACAGTGTTCGCACGAACAGAGGATTGCTCGAAAGAATGTTTTTGTCAACAGTGTTTCCCTGAATGTAAGAAGCTGGTCGCCTTGCTCTTTGTGCGTGTGTAAGAACTATGTTGTAAGAGCGCAGGCAACTTCGTCTTCCACAGCTGCTGCGAGTTCTGGGGATGGCCTTCCTGACGCAGAGCATTTACGGGCTGAAGCAGTTGCGCGTGGCGAGGAATGGCTGCGGTCCGAGCTGGAAAGCTCAATGCCGCGGGGCCAGCTTCGCTCCTTTGCAGCTGGCTTGGATGTTCCCCAGAGGGATCCCACCACTGGACAGCAGCTCGCCAAGGGTCAGCTGCTTGATGCTTTGGTGGCAGCTTTGCGCCCTTCCGCCATCTCAGAGGCATGGTGTCGCTTTTGGAAATATACCGCCGAATTGTGGGGATGTTTGAACTGTGTGTAGATGGCTTGTTTATTTCCATGGTGTTGCGTACCTTCCCGACCTGACGCAGAGGCCTGGTTTCGCAGCTACAAGTAGACCCCACAAGTTTGGTTTTATTGCTTAGCTCTTTTGGCACCCTCAATGCGCAACTTGTTCACGACAAGCCTTGAGATACCGGAGCGTGTCTTTCAGCGCGCGTAGCGGACAGAGGAGGGCTTGCTCGAAAGAATGTTTTTGTCAACAGTGTTTCCCTGAATGTAAGAGGCTGGTCGCCTTACTCTGGGATTGCGCACAGACATCTTTTACAGGGCTAGCAGCTCCAGCTCATCTTAGAAGTCCTAGAACATCATCAAATTTCACAGGCCTAGCATCATGTTGGCTAATCTCAGCCTGAGGCAAGGTTTTCTTTAGTTTCGGTCTATCAGTTGTGGTAGGCTGCGTCAGCGGCTGGCCGTGATGTTCTTGCAGACGACGCTTTCCCTGAGCGCGGCTGGCGTTGGATCTGGTCATGCGTGCGGTCCGACCGTGCTGGTCTGCCAGTTGATGCTGCGCTGCTCGAGACTGAGCTGCCCTCCAAGCAGCGTCGCGCCAGTCTTTTGGCTTGGCTATTAGGGATGGCAGAAGATCGCTTGGCGGGTCGCCACTGCAGCGAGGCACAGATCAAGCAGCAGATCATCGCATGGACGACGCCGTGTTTATCGGCCTTTGGTGAGTTTGAAGCATCGTTGCCTCGCGCTGGCAAAGATGTAACTGCAGTTCCTGGCAGTGTGGATTTGCAGCCAGTTGAGGCTCTGGCAAGGCACTTGCAGGTTGCACTCATTGCGTGTGCCCTGGAGCGTGATCCAAGCAAGGGTCGAGGCGTCTGCTCGATGTCTAACATTTTTGTGCATTCCTTGTCTTTGTTTTTCCCGGAAGCATTGCGAAGGGTTCTTCTTCTAAAAGCGGCTGCCAACTTCACCTGCCAACTTCTCATGCCAACTTGTCGAGAGTTACTTCACCTGCCACTTCTCATGCCAACTTGTCGAGAGTTACTTCACCTGCCAACTTCTCATGTCAACTTTTCGGCTGTTATCTCATTCTACTAAAAGCACAAGCTAATTTGTCGGGTGTTACTTCACTATCCTAAAAACAAAAGCTAACTCTTCTGTTCTACCTTCACATCTCGACTCTTAATTCTTCTTCTTTTTATGGCGGGGGTAGGCCCGACGGGAGCTTACGAAACGCACCCCTCTGCGGAGATCGTGCGTGTCGAAGCGCTCTCGCTGTGGCGCCGTGCGAATTTGTCTTGAGCGCGGCGAACCCTCTGCGGAGATCGTGCGTGTCGAAGCGCTCTCGCTGTGGCGCCGTGCGATTTGTCTTGAGCCCGATGAACCCTCTGCGGGGATCGTGCGTGTCGAAGCGCTCTCGCTGTGGCGCCGTGCGAATTTGTCTTGAGCGCGGCGAACCCTCTGCGGAGATCGTGCGTGTCGAAGCGCTCTCGCTGTGGCGCCGTGCGAATTTGTCTTGACCTTGGGAACCCTCTGCGGAGATCGTGCGTGTCGAAGCGCTCTCGCTGTGGCGCCGTGCGAATTTGTCTTGACCTTGGCGAACCCTCTGCGGAGATCGTGCGTGTCGAAGCGCTCTCGCTGTGGCGCCGTGCGAATTTGTCTTGACCTTGGCGAACCCTCTGCGGAGATCCTGCGTGTCGTAGCGCTCTCGCTGTGGCGCCGTGCGAATTTGTCTTGAGCCCGATGAACCCTCTGCGGGGATCGTGCGTGTCGGATCGCTCTCGCTGTGGCGCCGTGCGCATCTGTCTTGAGCCCGATGAACACTCTGCGGAGATCGTGCGTGTCGAAGCGCTCTCGCTGTGGCGCCGTGCGATTTTCTTGCTCGCGAAACGGCTTTTGGAAGTTGTCTCGTGGTGTGCGCGCCTGCTTTCGCAATCCCGCGGTCCCGGGTTCGATTCCCCCCTGGTCCGCGGCAGCTCCGGCTTGAAAATCGCAGCTTTTAAGTACAAACGTAGTACGCGGAGCGTGCTCCTGCAGCTCCGGCTGGAAAATCGCAACTTTTAAGTACAGACGTAGTACGCGGAGGCTGCTGCAGCTCCGGCTGGAAAATCGCACTTTTTAAGTACAGACTTAGTACGCGGAGCGTGCTCCCGCAGCTCCGGCTGGAAAATCGCAACTTTTAGATACAAATGGCTGGAAAATCGCAACTGTAAATTGCAAATGTAGCACGCGGAGCGCCTCCGCCGCTCCAGCTTTTTGAGGGTTAATTACTTCACCTGCCAGTTTCTCATGCCGAAACTTCGAGAATTACTTCACCTGCCAGCTTCTCATGCCACCTTTTCGAGAGTTACTTCACCTGCCAACTTCTCGTGCCAACTTTTCGAGGAGTTACTTCACCTGCGAGCTTATCATGCCAACTTTTCGAGAGTTACTACACCTGCGAGCTTCTCATGCCAACTTTTCGAGAATTACTTTACCTGCCAACTTCTCATGCCAACTTTTCGAGAAATACTTTACCTGCCAACCTCTCGTGGCAACTTCACCTGCCAACTTTTCGAGAATTACTTCACCTGCCAACTTCTCATGCCAACTTTTCGAGAAATACTTTATCTGCCAACCTCTCGTGGCAACTTTTCGAAAAATTACTTCACCTGCCAGCTTCTCATGCCAACTTTTCGAGAGGTACTTCACCTGCCAACATCGCCTGCCAACTTTTCGAGAGTTACTTCGCCTGCCAACTTCTCGCGCCAACTTTTCGAGAATTACTTCGCCTGCCAACTTCTCATGCTAACTTTTCGAAAGTTACTTCACCTGCCGGCTTCTCACGCCAACTTTTCGAGAGTTACTTCACGCGCCATCTTCTCGTGCCAACTTTTCGAGAATTACTTCACCTGCCAGCTTCTCACGCCAACTTTCGAGAGTTACTTCACCTGCCAACTTCTCATGCCAACTCTTTGAGAGTTATTTCACCTGCCAACTTCTCATGCCAACTTTTCTCTTGAGTTACTTCGCCTGCCAACTTCTCATGTCAACTTTGCGAGAATTACTTCACCCGCCAACTTTGCCAGCCAACTATTCGAGAGTTACTTAACCTGCCAGCTTCTCATGCCAACTTTTTGAGAATTGCTTCGCCTGCCAACTCCTCATGCTAACTTGGCGAGAGTTACCTCACCTGCATCAACTTGCCTCTATGCTTCCGGGCCACTCGTCGTCTAGTTTCTCTACTTGTTCTTCGACCCCCGCTGGGCCTGCCAGGCTTCCACCTCGTCCAGCCGGGCCTGGAAGCCCTTGCGCACCCCCCACAGCACGCTGGTGAGGTGAGAGTAGTCAAGGGTGACCATCTCCGTGCCGTCGCTCCACCGGGCGGTCGCGCTGCCTCGCAAGTCGGTGCAGCTTCCGTGGGTCCCTCACGTTGAAGTCGTCGGCCAGGTCCCTCAGCGCCTCCATGTTTACTTGTTCTTCGGCCCCCGCTGCGCCTGCCAGGCTTCAAGTGCGTCCAGCCGGGCCTGGAAGCCCTTGCGCACCCCCCCACAGCACGCTGGTGAGGTGCGAGTAGTCGAGCGTGACCATCTCCGTGCCGTCGCTCCACCGCGTGGTCCCCGTCAAATTCTTCTACTTCGTTCCTGCGAAGTCGTCCGAGGCGAAGCCCAGCCTCAGGTCCCCGTTCATGTCCGGGCGCTTGTACTGCTTGGCCTCCACGGAGTCGAACAGCTGCAGCAGCTCTGCCACGTCGGCCTCGGCAATCTCCGTCTTCACCCGGCTGTCGGACAAGTCCGTGAAGCTCGTGTTGCAGACCACGTTGCCCGTGTTGCCCGCGATCACGAGGCAGCCGGGGTTCCTCTGGTTCGTTGTCAGGGACAGCTGCGTGGAGAGGCTCTTGGTCTGCACCAGCGCCTCGTCGTTGATCATGATGAGCTCGCACTGGTGCGCCCCGCCGTCCGCTCCAGGAAGACCCTCGCGCTCTGGTTGCCCAGCAGCCGCAACTCCGGGCCGCTGTCGGGGGCCGCGCTGTTGTTGGACACCTGCAGCTTGCTCCAGCCCGCCCAGTTCTTCGTCAGGAAGAGATCGTCCGAGAAGTCGGAGGTGTTGGTCACGGTGAGCGTGTTGGACGCGAAGAGCTGCGGAGCGGAGACCGTGCCCGAGCTCGTCACGTCGCCGCAGACCACGCTGCCCGTCGACACTCCGCCGCTCGTGGCCGTGAAGGTGCAGTCCAGGCTCTCGCAGTCCAGCGGGCCCGCGGACGCCGCCCCGGTGATCGTCAGCGTGGCGCCCGTGACCGCCCCGGTGGCTGCGAAGCTCGCCGCGGTTGCTGCGCCGAGGCCGTCAGCGTGCCCGTGGACACGTCGCCCACCGTGGTGAAGTTCCCGGCGTTGGCCGTGTTGTTGATGGTGAGAGTGCTGCCGGTGATTCCGGTGGCCGAGCTCAGCAGGCCCACGCTGGCCGCCCCGGTGATGCTCAGCGAGCTGCCCGACACGGCGCCGGTGGACGACAGCGTGGCTCCGGCGACGGTGCCGGTGGCTGTGAGCGCTGCGCAGGAGACTGCGCCCGAGGCGTCCACGCCCGTTGTGAACACGTCCGTGCAGTTCACGTCGTTGCACAGCAGCTGGTCGCAGCCCACGTTGCCCTGCGCGGTGAGCCCGTCCAGCGTGGCCGAGCCGTGAGGGCCAGCGAGTCCGCCAGCAGGTCCGTTACTGAGACCGACTCTCCCTCGAAGGCGCTGGCCCTGATCTGCATGCTGTACAGGTCCAGCGTGCCCGCCGACTGCTGCGCCAGCCCGGGGATCGAGCCTCCGAAGGCTCCGAAGTGCAGCTTCGCGACTCCGCCCGGCGGCACCGAGAAGTCCAGGCGCGCCGTGCTCCAGACGCCCTGCGAGGCCGTGCCGAGGAAGGTGCCGGTGACGCCCACGTAGTCGTTGTCGGCCGCGCTGACGCACATCACCAAATTACATAGGAAAAGAAGAAGAGGCGCGCCACCTGCCTGGCATAGAAGCCTCCATCCGGCCGCGCCACCTGCCCGGCATCGGAGCCTCCAGCCTGCCGAGCGCCACTCGAGGTCGGAATTCCGACTTCGCTCTACACCGAGGTCGGAATTCCGACTTCGCTCTCCCACCGAGGTCGGAATTCCGACTTCGCGCCAAGCTTCCGATTAAAAATCCTGCCGCGCATCACTGCCAGAGTTGGTTTTCAACCCGAAAAACCCTGGTGCGGGCCTGGTGCGGGCCTGGTGCGGGCCACTGCTGCAGCGCCGAAGGTCTGGCAACAGGATTGCGTCTCCCACAAAACTATGGGAGCGACCTGCCAAATCCCGCATCTCTCCCACACTCGCCGTCCGCTCAATCCTGCGCTGGCAACAGGATTGCCCCACTCATGCGCTGGCAACAGGATTGCCCCCCGTCAATCCTGCGCTGGGCACAGGATTGCCCCCTTCAATCCTGCGCTGGCAACAGGATTGCCCCCCGTCAATCCTGCGCTGGGCACAGGATTGCCCCCTTCAATCCTGCGCTGGCAACAGGATTGCGTCTCCCGGAAGCGTCCTGCTATATAGCACGTATAGTAATATGTTTCACACACAGAGATATAGACACAACATGTAGGTTCCCCTTATAAAATATAATAAATATTTATTCGCTTTCAACTCCCCCCCCCCCCCCCCCCCTCCCCCCCCCCCCCCCCCCCCCCCCCCCCCTCCCCCCCTCCTCCCCCCCCCCCCGAAAAAAATGTTATCGTATGCACCTGTAGAGCACCCCCAACTCTTACCCCACCCCCCCCACCCCCCCCCCCAAGCACGCCCGCCCCCCCCACCCCACTGTACTTCACCGTCTGAGATATGTTTCTACGACAGAGTATAGCAGCAAACAAGCCTCTGACCCCGTGGTGCCACTGGTGCCGTGCACGGGCATTTTCCTCGGGCCATCAAAATCGGGCAAAACCGTGGCTCTGATCAGCCTGATTCTGGAGCAGTATCGCGGCGTCTTTGAGAGAATTTACATCTTCAGCCCAAGTGTCAACATATACGACGGCTGGATACCCGTCAAGAAAGTGCGCAAATTGCGGCGTTTCTATGGGGTCTTTTTTTGCAGCCACACGCCTCCACGCAGCGTTTTAGGTTTCGAATCCTTCGCAGGACGAGGTCGTTTCCTGGACGGACGAGTGCTAGGAGCCTGTCAGATAGAATAGAATCCATTTGGGAAACCCCCTCTAAAGAGAGAGCTTGGCCTGCTCTGCAAAGGAAGGTGCTCTGCAAAGAAGCGTGCTCTGCAGAGGAGAGTGCTCTGCAAAGGAAAGTGCTCTGCAAAGAAGCGTGCTCTGCAGAGGAGAGTGCTCTGCAAAGGAAAGCGCTCTGCAAAGAAGCGTGCTCTGCAGAGGAGATTTCTCTGCAAAGGAGAGTGCTCTGCAAAGAAGCGTGCTCTGCAGAGGAGAGTGCTCTGCAAAGGAGAGTGCTCTGCAAAGGAGCGTGCTCTGCAGAGGAGAGTGCTCTGCAAAGGAGAGCGCTCTGCAAAGGAGCGTGCTCTGCAAAGAAGCGTGCTCTGCAAAGAAGCGTGCTCTGCCAAGGAGCGTGCTCTGCAGAGGAGCGTGCTCTGCAGAGGAGCGTGCTCTGCAAAGAAGCGTGCTCTGCAAAGAAGCGTGCTCTGCAAAGGAGCGTGCTCTGCAAAGAAGTGTGCTGTGCAAAGAAGCGTGCTCTGCTAAGAAGGTCTTTGCAAGAAGGAAAGTGTGCGCTGCAATTTGGAGAGTGCTCTGCTAAGAAGCGAGCTCTGCAGAAGGAGAGTGCTCTGCAAGAAAGCCGTGCCTGCAATGAAGCGTGCTCTGCAAAGGAGTAGTGCTCTGCAAAGGAGCGTGCTCTGCAAAGAAGCGTGCTCTGCAAAGGAGCGTGCTCTGCAAAGAAGCGTGCTCTGCAGAGGAGAGCTCTGCAAAGGAGCATGCTCTGCAAAGGAGAGTGCTCTGCAGAGGAGCGTGCTCTGTAAAGGAGGGTGCTCTGCAAAGAAGCGTGCTCTGCAAAGAAGCGTGCTCTGCAAAGGAGAGTGTTCTGCAAAGGAGAGTGCTCTGTCTTCACCGCGCCCGAAGCTGACTCACCGAAGCTGACTCATTTATTTCTCTAGTGGTGTGTCTTCACTAACAGAGAATATTTGACTTCGCGCCCGTCCTGTTGCACTCCTCTGGATTTCCTTTTCGCACACCCCCGCAAGCTGACTCGCCCCCCCAACAGAAGACGACATCATCACACACAACTCCAAAGCTGACTCGTCTCCATCCCCGCAAAGGAGAGTGCTCTGCAAAGGAGAGTGCTCTGCAAAGGAGAGTGCTCTGCAAAGGAGAGTGCTCTGCGCAGGAGAGTGCTCTGCAAAGAAGTGTGCTCTGCAAAGGAGAGTGCTCTGCAAAGAAGTGTGCTCTGCAAAGGAGAGTGCTCTGCAAAGGAGAGTGCTCTGCAAAGGAGAGTGCTCTCCAAAGGAGAGTGCTCTGCAAAGAAGCGTGCTCTGCAAAGGAGAGTGCTCTGCAAAGGAGAGTGCTCTGCAAAGAAGCGT
Source organism: Effrenium voratum (assembly GCA_963377175.1). NCBI lineage: Eukaryota > Dinophyceae > Suessiales > Symbiodiniaceae > Effrenium > Effrenium voratum. Next base: position 1,206,494 of record CAUJNA010000680.1, on the reverse strand, counting down.
GCTCTGCAAAGGAGAGTGCTCTGCAAAGAAGAGAGTGCTCTGCAAAGGAGAGTGCTCTGCAAAGGAGAGTGGTGTGTCTTCACCAGTGCCGCGCCCGAAGCTGACTCACCGAAGCTGACTCATTTATTTCTCTAGTGGTGTGTCTTCACTAACAGAGAATATTTGACGTCGCGCCCGAAGCTGACTCACCGAAGCTGACTCATTTATTTCTCTAGTGGTGTGTCTTCACTAACAGAGAATATTTGACTTCGCGCGTCCATTTATTTCTCTAGTGGTGTGTCTTCACTAACAGAGAATATTTGACGTCGCGCCCGAAGCTGACTCACCGAAGCTGACTCATTTATTTCTCTAGTGGTGTGTCTTCACTAACAGAGAATATTTGACTTCGCGCCCGTCCTGTTGCACTTTTCTGGATTCCCCTTCACACACCCCCGCAAGCTGACTCGCCCCCCCAAAGAAGACGACATCATCACACACAACTCCAAAGCTTGTGCTCTGCAAAGAAGCGTGCTCTGCAAAGGAGAGTGCTCTGCAAAGAAGCGTGCTCTGCAGAGGAGAGTGCTCTGCAAAGGAGAGTGCTGCAAAGAAGCGTGCTCTGCAGAGGAGAGTGCTCTGCAAAGGAGAGTGCTCTGCAAAGGAGAGTGCTCTGCAAAGAAGCGTGCTCTGCAAAGAAGTGTGCTCTGCAAAGAAGTGTGCTCTGCAAAGGAGAGTGCTCTGCAAACCACCTGCCCGGCATAGAAGCCTCCCGGCCGCACCACCTGTCCGGCATCGGAGCCAGCCTGGCGCGCCACCTGCCCGGCATAGAAGCCTCCATCCGGCCGCGCCACCTGCCCGGCATCGGAGCCTCCAGCCTGCCGAGCTCTACACCGAGGTCGGAATTCCGACTTCGCTCTCCCACCGAGGTCGGAATTCTTCCCAGGGAAAAAATTCCAGTTTTTGCTCACTGTAGCACGCTTTTATTTGACCGGTGAAAATATGTACGCCGTGCATAGTTTCTGCATTAGGCTATAGGTATCACTACCTGGACCGAAGTGAAGGATGTTGTCCGTCACTTCATGTCCTGGTAGCCGAGCACATGCTATGTGGCGGCAAGCGCGCCAGCCTGCCAAGCCCGCGGTCTCGAGGCGAAATTTTCGGTGAACTGCCGAAAATTTCGGTGATTTGTCCCGAAATTTTTGAGCGTCTTGCGCAGGTATCGCGATTGTAGCCACGCTACTTCCGAAAAACCCTGGTGCGGGCCTGGTGCGGGCCTGGTGCGGGCTCCAAGACCGAAGCCGCGGAGCCGGCCTCGCTTTCAGGTCACCCACGGGCTGATTGCGTCGGCGAAAACATATGTAAACATGTTTGAAGGACCTGTCACGGGCAACATCCCGGAGGTCCTGGACAACGGAGAGGTAACTGACGGCACGCACGTCACTGCAGGGCAGCTGGCCCTGGCTCTGACGCCCTATGCGCAAGTAACAGACCTGGCGGTGAACACGGCAGCCTCCGGCAACAACGCGGCAGCCATCCAGTCCCTGGACGACCGAGTCACCGCTGAGCTGGCCTCAAAGCTGGACAGCAGCACGCTGGCGCCGGCGATTGCGCCCCTGGCCACGGCAGCGGCCCTGGCCACCACGGACGGACAGGTGGCCGCGCACGGAAGCAGCATCGCCGCGCTGCAGAGCTCGCTGACCACTGGTCTCTCCAACAAGGCAGACCAGTCGGCCTTCGACGTGCTGGAGGGCGTGGTGGCCACGAGCGGCCATGAACGGCTCCATCGCCTCGGCCAACAACGCCACGCTGGCCGCGGCGGCGGCCAACTACGGCCTCAAGACGGTGGTGGACCAGCGCTCCCTAGACATAGCCTCTCTCTTTAGAGGGGGTTTCCCAAATGGATTTTATTCTACCTGACAGGCTCCTAGCACTCGTCCGTCCAGGAAACGACCTCGTCCTGCGAAGGATTCGAAACCTAAAACGCTGCGTGCAGGCGTGTGGCTGCAACATAACGACCCCTAGATATGCGGTTTGGCAAAATGCCCCGCAGCTGCCTTTGTTTCTGCAAAGGCGAGCTAAAAAAAACAGGGAAAAAAAGAAAGCCAGCCAGAAAGCCAGCCAGAAGCCAGCCAAAGCAGCCAGAAGCCAGCCAGAAAGCCAGCCAGAAGCCAGCCAAAGCAGAAGCCAGCCAGAAAGCCAGCCAGAAGCCAGCCAACAGCTAGAAGCGAGCCAGAAAGCAAGCCAGCCAGAAGCCAGCCAGCCAGAAGCCAGCCAAACCAGCCAGAAGCCAACCAGAAAGCCAGCCAGAAAACCAGCCAGAAGCCAGCCAAACCTCTTTTTTTTGATAGCCAAAGCCCAGCCAGAAGCCAGCCAGGAGCCAACCAAAGCCAGCCAGAAGCCAGCCAGGAGCTAACCAAACCCAGCCAAAACCCAGCCAGAAGCCAGCCAAAGCCAGCCAGAAGCCAAAAAGCCAGCCAGGGTTTCCTTTGAGGGGGCTCGCAGAAACAAAGGCAGCTGCGGGGCATTTTGCCAAACCGCATATCTAGGGGTCGTTATGTTGCAGCCACACGCCTGCACGCAGCGTTTTAGGTTTCGAATCCTTCGCAGGACGAGGTCGTTTCCTGGACGGACGAGTGCTAGGAGCCTGTCAGGTAGAATAGAATCCATTTGGGAAACCCCCTCTAAAGAGAGAGGTGCGATGTTCTATGTTCGCGCGCAGTTCGCTGCCGCTTTCCAGCATACTAGCTCGCCCAACGTGGAGGCTTCGATACCTAGCGCGCCACCTGCCTGGCATAGAAGCCTCCACCCGGCCGCGCCAGGTAGAGTAGAATCCATTTGGGAAACCCGCTCTAAAGAGAGAGGATCAGACCCATGCGGCACAGGACCTCAGACTGGTAGCTGAACTCTACGCGGGCATCAACCAAAAATTGGTTGGTGCCTGTTTCCAGTTCCAAGGCCAAAAACCCTACAGCGTGAAGGTCGGAGACCTCGCGAGCGTGCTCTGCAAAGAACCAGCCCGCCGACAACGTGGAGGCTTCGATACCGAGCGCGCCGCTCGAAAACACAAGTGGCACTTGTGTTTTCGAAGTGGGTTCGTTTCAATGCGTTCCAGGCGAGAGACGCATTTTGCTGGGTGGTCCGCCGAGTCATACGGATCATACGGATCATACGGTCATACGGCTTGGCACTGCGCCTAGCTCGCCCAACGTGGAGGCTTCGATACCGAGCGCGCCATATCCCTGCCTGGCATCGAAGCCTCCATCCGGCCGCACCACCTGCCCGGCATAGAAGCCAGCCTGCCACCTGCCGCAACTCTCGCCTGGAACGCATTGAAGCGAACCCACTTCGAAAACATAAGTGCCACTTATGCTTTCGAGCATCGCTTTCCAGGGCAGCTCAACCCGGCCGCACCACTCGAGGTTGGAATTCTTCCAAGGAAAAAAAAAAGCTCCAGTCCTCCCCTGGAAAGGACTGTAGCACGCTTTTATGACCGGTGAAACTATGTACGCCGTGCATAGTTTCTGCAGTACACTATAGGTATCAGAAGGATGTTGTCCTTCATGTCCTGGTAGCCGAGCGCATGCTATGTGGCGGCAATACCGCGATTGACCGGCGCCACCGGTAAATCATTGTGTCACATTGCAGCCACGGTACTTCCAAAAAACCCTGGTGCGGGCCTGGTGCGGGCCTGGTGCGGGCCTGGTGCGGGCCTGGTGCGGGCTCCAAGACCGAAGCCGCGGAGCCGGCCTCGCTCCAAGACCAAAGCCGCTTTGCGGAAACTTCTAACGGCCGGAGTTTGGACTGAATGGTACTCAACTGCGCTCGCGGCAGGAATCGAGCCCGTGCGGAGTAAGAAGCGCTTAGATCCTTGGCCGACGCCTTAGCCACTGGACTGAGGCGTCGGCGAAAACATATGTAAACATGTTTGAAGGACCTGTCACCGGCAATATCCCGGAGGTCCTGGACAACGGAGAGGTAACTGACGGCACGCACGTCACCGCAGGGCAGCTGGCCCTGGCTCTGACGCCCTACGCCCAAGTAACAGACCTGGTGAACACGGCAGCCTCCGGCAACAACGCGGCAGTTATCCAGTCCCTGGACGACCGGGTCACCGCCGAGCTGGCCTCAAAGCTGGACAGCAGCGCGCTGGCGCCGGCAATTGCGCCCCTGGCCACGGCGGCGGCCCTGGCCACCACGGACGGGCAGGTGGCTGCGCACGGAAGCAGCATCGCCGCGCTGCAGAGCTCGCTGACCACTGGTCTCTCCAACAAGGCAGACCAGTCGGCCTTCGACGTGCTGGAGGGCGTGGTGGCCACGAAGAGCACGTGGACCTGAAGCTGTCCAACTACAGCACCACGGCGGCCATGAACGGCTCCATCGCCTCTGCCAACAACGCCGCGCTGGCCACGGTGGCGGCCAACTACGGCCTCAAGACGGTGGTGGACCAGCACTCCCTAGACATAGCGGCGAGGATCACGCCGCTGGGGTCGTGTCTCAAGCACTCTTCCGTACAGCCTTTGGCAAAGCAAGCAGGCCTGCGCAGCGTTACATCGCGTGCTTCGAAACCCTGGCGCAGCTAGCGCTCCTCCAGGCTACGCACAGCCACGTTGGAGGCGGGCACTACTCCTTTAGCATGCCCTCAGGCACTGACAACTTGGCAGCAGAAGCAGGCATTAACAAGATGTTTACAACATCTTGGCCTTTGCAAATTTTTGTGCAGCTTGTTGCCTCTTGGGCGCATGCCAAAAACGTTCTTCTGCAACCGACTCACCTGCCAGGTCGCTACAATGAGTGGGCAGACGATTTGAGCAGGAATCGCCTTGCGCGTTTCGCCCACCGCCCAGCCAATCGCGTGCGCTTCAGCCCTGCCAGCCTTGCACAAGCTGGAGGGGCATCACACTCTGCCCCGCAGAGGCACCATGGCGCCTAGAACATCTGGCTGCAGCTGCCTGGCATGTGTGACATGTGGCTTGCTAGCCGTCCGGCTTCTGAAAGCCAGTATGCCGTGCAGCGCGCGCTCGCCTTCTGCATTTCGCACTGCGGCTTTTCCGCAGCCAGAATACCTGGCTGCGACGGCCGAGTTTGCTCACGCATCAGAAAATGAACTGATGAAAGTCGCTGGGTCAGCAATGCCCTCGCGTTGCCTGTCACTGTGCTTCGTCCCGCTGCAGGTGCAACCCCGCACTGAAGAGGGGGACTTTTGCGCCTGGGCCTTAATCGCATGTTACGGGGTTGCCTTGGAAGGAGGGGAACATCTCGCCCCTTGTCCTAGGTGCACCGCAGTGCCCTAGGAAAGTGCCACCTTCCCAAGCAACCCGGTAAAACGGTGTGCGCCTTGCTGTCGGCTTTTGGGTTCTGGGTTCTTTGTGGTTTGAGGCTAGGAGCAGTGCGCGAGACCTTTAACGCTAAGGGTTTTCTTTTCCCTTGTGTTTATAGGTCTGGGGTGAATCTCCTACGCCGCCGCCATTTGGTGCTCCTAGCCCTCAAACTCACGTTTAGGACGCGCAGTCCTGGTTTCGTTTGAAACCCACCCACTCGACCCTTCTAAGCCCTAAGCTTGCTTAGGCCTACCAGACAGCCCTCCCGCTGGAGCCCTCCGGACATGAACTGGGGGCGCACTCCCAGCTTCATACCAGGGCCCAGACCCGCGGTCTGGCCCTGTGGCGTCTCTGGACCCGCAGGTCCGTTGATGCGGGCGTGGGCACGCTTGCCACGCCTTTGGCATTTTAATGCAAGGACACGCTTGTGCCACCTTCCCAAGCAACCCGGTAGAAAGGTGTGCGCCTTGCTGTTCTGGGTTCTTTGTGGTTTGAGGCTAGGAGCAGTGCGCGAGACCTTTAACGCGTAAGCCTTTTTGAGTGGCCCTCCAGTGTTGCGCGGGATCGTGAACCACCTGGCTGGCAAGTTGTGTATCTGCTTATCACGGTGCACGGAAGGGAAACTTGACTCCTGGCAATATGAGGTAAAAACTCTGCGGCTGTTTCGTTCCCCAGAGCCTGTACCACGTCTGCCTCATTAGCTTCTTTTCCTTTGATACCTCCTTGGTTTGTTTTGGTTGTTTTGTGTTTACCTTCGACACCGTTTCTCTCTTTCTTCATCTTTGCGCTACAACAGCGGACTGGCGATATCGCAACGGTTTCGTGAAAAAAACAAAACCTCCTGCTGCGCCCGTTTTCGCCTCGGCATTCGTGAACGTTCAGCTGTCAATGAACCTTCTGCCAGCCGAGTTGTTCGCTTGTACGAACACGGCATGTCTCGGCTTTGTAGAAATTCTGGTACTGTTTCATTTCAACCTATGAAGGTGACACAACAGCTTTTGCGATCTTGGTTCATGTGCAATGCTTGTAGATGAGACACTTCCACGACATGCAGCAGCAAGCAGGCCTCTTTTGTGCACGTGGAATTTTGCGCTCGAAGCTTGGCCGCTCAGCGTGCGCTTCTGAAAGGAAACGCATACAGCAAGCTTTCTAGAAAAGAGAGCCACAACGCAACCTTCCGGGATTTCATTGACACACCCGATTGCGACTTGCAAGCAGTTGCGAAGTGTGAATCTCGTTCACACGGGGCTCGCATCGGGAAGCCGCTGAATGTTTTTCATTTTTTTTGCTTCGCCGAAAAGGAAAGTGGTGTTTGGTTTGCGTGTCTCCTTGCATTTTACAACCATTTGCTCAAGCTATGATCGCATCTCAGATCATTGCAACGCGCTTTTTGAAGTGGGGGAGCTGCCTTTTCTCTTTTTCTCTCTCAAGCTCGCGCCGCTGTGCCTGCCGTACTTTTCTTTTGAGTCACGCGCACGGCCGTGCTCTCTTGCTTATCTCCTGACATTTGCACCATTGTGTTTTTAAGACTGACCACTTTGTATTTCTGAGTTCACTCCCGGCACCGTCGAGCTCACGGGGGATTCTTCTCAGAGTTGGGGTTGTGCATCGCAGTGCGTCGCCTTGGCTGTGAACAAGTTTGGTTTCCAGACCATGTACTTGTTGTTTGTTGCAAAACCGGCATACATACACACAACTCTCTGCGCTGTATTCTGAATTCACCTGTTCCTATCCTGACATCCTTAAAGCGAGCAACAGTCAAACGGACGCGCCTCTTCGAACCGGGTTGCGCAGGGTATCTGCAAGCTGTGCAATTGTTAGCTGCATGCTGCCTCAAGCGATGAGCCAGGTCTGCGTGATGGGCATTAACAAATCAGCACGATGTCAAACAAAATATCATCATGATGCTTGCCATGTGTTCGAACCCATGCATACAGCATCAACAAAACATTTGACTTTCGGTTGGCATGCTGCACAGCAATGGTGAACACGATTTGCCACGCCGGTCCAGGCAGGCGGCGCATGGCAACTAGACGTCTCTGCATGTCTCTGATGCTTTAGAACTCCTCTTCATGTTTTGCAGGTCTTGGTCTCCGAGCTTGCCGCCAAAGAGCCAGGTGACAGTTCAATCCTGGGTCAACATGATCAAACGTCGGATGACCAGGACCTTTGGGATGATGAGGGTGACAGCGAGGTGGCCTTCCCATTTGCTGTTAGAACAGACTTGATCATGTTTGCGAGGTGCTCTTTGACGCCTGCCGCTTTCCGAGGTACGAGTTGCTGTTTTTGGCAAACGTGCAAACCTTTTTTGATCGCTGTGGCGTGCGCACCGAATCAGAATGATTCGGTCGGTCACTTTGCACAATCCACACACGCGCATGCTGATTCCATCGAGCCCGACGCAGGCCCACAGGGGATTTGTTGGATTGCGTGATCGGTGAAGAGTTGGCTGCTTAAGTGAGGTCAAGATGACTGCAATTGCACGAGAGAGTGGAGAAAGCAAACAAAGTCAAACCTTTCTGGCTGAGGCCTTGGCAGACTGCTGAAACCTGTGATGGGTTCGCAGCCAAATATGTGGAACTGTTGCAACTGTTGTGCGTTTTGTTTGTACTGGTGCGCTCGCTATTTTCTTCAAGGCGCAAAGTGCGAGTTGTCGGAGAAGCTTCCGCCTGCGGCCTAAGTGAGAGATTGGATGACATCCAGCCGCCGGAAGTATGCCAGGCCCTGAAGCGTTTGTTTCAGCTTCCGCTCCACACTGCTGGGGAGGCTCGCTCTCAGGCTATGTGCTATGTATTGCACCACTCAGAATGAAGCGATATTCTTGCCAGACGTTGCCTTAGGCTTTGTGCCTTCACAGAATTGGAGATTGTTTGGTCGACGCCTCAATTGATTTCTCTGCACAAACAAATCTGGATACGTGTAGAAGCCAAGGTGGTGCTGGAGGCATCCAACCATGCGCTGAGTGAGGTTGAGGACATAGACACTTCAACAATACAACATGTGTTCACGCGCCAGTGGAGATTTCAATAGGACCTGGACTTAGGGCAATGCCAAAGCTCCCCAAGGCCAGACTGATCACTCACGGTCGATCTTTTGGTTGCATCGTTGCAGGTCTCCGAGAGTCAACCCTCCCCGCTGCCAAGCGCCACAGCTGGAAGAATGTGTCTCGAGTCAATCAGTGGGCCGCACGAACAAGTTTTGAGGTACGCGTGGATGGTGACATGGTTCGAGTCTTCCCTGTCGTCGAGACTGCTGAGCCAGCAAGGGGCTTGCAGCATAGGCCTTCAGTGCGTAGACGGAATGATAAAGACAGGTTCAAGTGGATGAGTCGCCAATTTCTACTCCCTCCGCGGCTTGCTGTGAATGGAGAGCGCTTGCCTCAGCCATGGAGAGCGCTTTCGACTGTGATGCAAACTGCTTTTGAGGTACGAGAGGGGCTCTCTCTCCTTGCACTTGTGCCGCGTCGCATGAGTTCAGGCGGCAGACTCAGGCCGCTGTGAATTGTCTTGCTTCTGCCATAGGTAGGGAATGAGAAATGGAATGAACCTGGGGATCCCCTTAAAGGAACCCACCAGTTGGATGGTTTACAGGGGTCATTCCATTTTTCGTTCCCTGCCTATCGCACCAACAAGCTGTGACATAAGATGTTGAGCTACCTGTCTCCCTGAGGTGAAAGCGGCCTTGCTGATCTTAGGTCCGCAACCCGGGAAACCCTGGCTCGTCCGAGTTCGACTCGACTCAGTCGCAGCTCGCAGCTGCGGCTGCTGGACGCACCATGCTGGCCCTCCTATGCCTGGACCGCAGTGCTAGAATAGAATGGAATGGACAGTTTTCAAATGTGCTGTGGAAAGTTTTCCCAAATTTCAAAGCGCTTGAATGAGGTCAGCACTGTGCTGAGGCTCGAGAATGTGGGAGGCCTGCTCCCGGATGTTTCTCATTGCACTGATGTGTAGGCACTGATGTGTAGGAAGCCTGATCATGCCACATGATATGGCGAAAGCCCGGCCTGCACTTCCAGAGTATCATCGCAGAGTGACTGAGGAGATCACTGAGTAGGATCAAGTTGATGCTTTCTAGTTCGCGAGTTGACTTTGTGGACAGGCCGCATCGTGCATGTAAACAAGCAATGTTTAGGACCTGAGCGCTGTCTTGGTTGTGGTTGCCTTAGGTTGAGCACTGAATAGAACACTGGAACACTTGAGCAATCAGAAACAGTGCAAAGCCAGTGGGGCTTGCCAAGGTTCCTCTCAACTCTCCATTGGAAACTCGAACGCTGGTTGATTCTTGGCTGTCGTGCAGCACCCAGCTGCCATAGGCCGCCACTTCTTGCACCTCACTCACATGTGCCAACATGATTTGACATGGCAACGCTGCATATCACATAGGTTTATGTTTTCTCGAAAAAACTAGGTCCTTGTCCGCTTGGTGCCCTCAGAGCGTTTGGCAATCGCTCACAATGCGGGCTTTCTTTTTCAAAGGATTGGATGCCTGTCTGACACGCAGTTTCATGCTTAGGTGCTGTCTCTATGGTTCACCGTCCTTGCTGTGCTTCTTTGCCCACTCCCAAGCTTCTCTCAGTGTTGTGCATGTTGAGAGGGCACACCCCTCTTTATTGACCTTCAGCACGTGGCAAAGGTAGATGCAGATGGTATTTGCCGCGGGTGCCGGTTTGTGCTTGTGTCTCAGTCCAACGAGCAGCAGATGTTGCAGCAAACGTACTGCAGTCCAGCCACAGTCCTGTGACAGTCCAGTCGCTTACTGAAATATCAGGCTTGCAGCCGACATCCCATACCTGGAAGATATAGCAAAGGCTCGTGAAGGGTCACGAGCCACCAAATTCCGGCGCTTTTCTCATTGCGGAAGGGCTACACAACTGGTGCTTCGTGCTTGACCTCCGGCGCCACGTCCACCGCAGCTTGCGACCCATCCGACCCAATGTGACTTGGGGATTCGATGTCTGCGAGCTGAGGCCTTCGAGCCACGAGCGCTGCGAGAGGTCAGCCACTCGCTGCTGGAGACGCTGGTGAGCCGTTGCGATCGCGATGGGGGCAAGATGCTCAGAGACAACAGATGCGCAGCTTTTCTTGGCCGTCCGGTTTTTGAAAGAGCTGCCTGGCTTGTGCTTGAGGCCATTTTCTATTGGTGCCCAGCCCTCTTGGACCCCGTTTGCTCCGCGCAGGGCCGGAGTGCCCATTTGGCAGATTGGTCATGCGTTCATGCCCATAGCGCATCTCTTAGCTCAGCTTTCACATCTTGTCCAAGGTCAGACTCAGATGACCTTTCCAGCGAGGAGGCTGAGGCTGCATGCCGGATGTGGTTTTTGCTACTCTGCTGCCACTTGGCCCTTATTGCGCAGGGCTCGGCTCGAAGTCTGGGCCAAGAGATGGTGGACCTGCCGGTCAGCTGCTTTTCTTGTGAGTTCACCCACCCAGCTTTGGCGCAGGCTGCGAAGACAGCCTTTCAGCCCAGAGAGGCGGGGAAGAAAACAAGTGCCTTTCCCTTGGGTCTTTCCCTCGGTCTGCATGTGTGTTGCCAATGACCTGGCATTCTTTTTGGCAGAAGCTGCGGGTGCTTAAGGGCATTGCAGTGGCATGTTGTTTGAAGCTGCAAGAAGCAAGGACATGCGTCAGCTACAAGACCGCTTTGAATATAAGTTTTTTGTTTGTTTTTCTGTAGCACGCCGCGAAACAGGAGGTGCCAAAGACGACTGATGTGACATCAGCTGCACCTCAACGACTTCGCGCAGCAGCAGCACATCTTCTGAATTGGCACTGACCATCGCTGCGCGTCTGGTGCTTTTTTCGCAAAATATTTGATGGCGCAGTGGTGTCTACGCCCTGTCTGGCCAGGTGACGCAGGCTTTGCTGATGTATCATGCAGCAGCCCCATCCTCAAAGTGTCAGTGTGGGTGTCTGCGTGTCTGGGTGGGGAACGTGCCTTGTAGACCTTGTTTGTGTACCCCTGATTCCCACAAGGTACGGCTTGCTCAGGGTATGGGTGCAGCATCAACGGAGCTGAAGCAAGCAAGGGCCTCAGCGCTGTGGGGTGCTTGTACCATCTCCACCAGCGAGGTTCAGTCGAATCTTCACTAGCCATTGCTTCATGTGAAAAAAGGACATGGGGAACTCACCAAATTTCCCACAAAAACAACAGCACTCACCAACTCTTGGGGAAGCAACTAGGTGGGATCGTGTCCGTTGACATTGGGTTGTCTTTGGGGCTCAGGTTCCAGCCGGTTCAAGGCCGGGCAAGAGATGCTCTGCAGCGTGACCACCGGAATGCGAATGAGCATGTTGTGAACGGTTGGTCAAGTAAGGCTCCGCAGTGGACGGTTTCTCGGCTCCTTGGGTTTAGAGCGTGCGTGAGCGTGCAACGTTTGCCAGGTGGACTGCGAAGAGCTGCCGCCACCCGCTGCGGGTGCGGCAGATGATGCTGCGTTCAGCCGCCTGGAAAGGAACCAGAGACATGTGGGTGAGACGCTGATGGGTTCTTTTGAAACCCTTTTGCTGGGAAGCTCTGGTTCTGAAGCTTTCGCGTTTTGTTTTGCACAGTGCCATACTGGGCTCGTTGGTGTCACTTGGGAAGGTGGGGGGTGGCGTTGCGGCAGGAACGGACTAAGCGAGAGATTCCCAAGATCAGCGGCCTCCCCAAGGGCGCGCCCTGTTTTGGGGCCCATTCTCTGGCCGTGCGCAAGTGGTGAGCACAAGAGCATGAGGTCCGAGCTTTGCGGCGGGCATGCGCAGAGGCCTGGACCTGGTCCCAAGCTCTTGGCAAGTTGGATCCAAGGTTCTCATTGAATTTGCAAGCCCAAAGCGTGGTTGCCGAATGACTTACCCTGGAGCAAAGGGAAACTGGCAAGGTTTCCATTGAAAGTAGCTTTTGTGTACATGGCATTCTCTTCAGAGGAGGTCTCTCCAGCATCCTTTTTTCCTCCCATTTCTTGAGTGGCTCCCTGGCCTGCTTCTTCTTCTTCTTCTTCTTGACAACCGTCACCCAACATTGCTGGATCAACGAATTGCGCGGCAATTGCGTTCTAGCGCCGTTCTATTCATGAGACGGGCGAGCAGGTGAACTTGTTGTGCATGTTGCTGACTCATTGGACCCCAGTTAAACACTACGACTCCAGCAGAGGTTCTCCCCACGCAACGGCGCCATTCGGACTTGTGGTCCCATTTGCCAGGAGAAAACATTTGCGCCACTTCCACGAAGGCCGGAAGCGACCTTTTTGCTAGACAAGAGATGAGTTGGCAAATGTCAAATGGCTGGACGCTCAGGTTTCAGCTCTTGCTGGCATCAGCGCACGAATTCCTAGCCGACACTTTCCTTGCAGAGGCCAGGCTTCTCGGCCTTCCGGCGGGCCGGGATTTTTTTGGTTCAGGAAGTGCCCGGTGACTTGAAGCTGGACATCTCCCGGTACATGAGTGCTCTGCGAAGGGCCAAGTAAACGCGTCGCAAAAGATGCGGTGACTCAGCCAAGGCGCCATTTGCAGAAGAGCAAAGACAACCTGGCAGAGTGCTCCTTGTTGCTTGCCATTGCCTGGCGCAATCTTCCCTCATGCTGAACTGCCTTGTTCCTGCCTGTTACTCTGGCTTTCAGGTATACAGACGGCTCCACTTCCGATGGCGAAAGCAAGTTCGCGCGCAGTGTCAAGCATTTGGCGGACTGGGATGCTAGACGGCGGTTTGCGAGAGAACTGTCTGATCTACTCCAATCTGCAGCGGTTTCTTCCGATCTGCGAGTGTTCTGGAGAGGAGCGGCTCAACGCCAAGGCGGTCAACGCTCATTTGTGCCAGCTACTCGTGGACCCCAAGGCTCCGCGTGAGAGGGGCCGTGGACCATCGTGGACCCAAGGTTTGGCACGGCTGCAGCAGCGGCATCCTTGGTGCGACACTTCCTGGTGTCCCTCCGCCATGTCTCGATGCATTGCCCGTGAGTGGTTTAAGTGGGTGGGCCATTTTTTAGGGGAGCCCCCTTTTTGTGCGGGTTTTTCAAGGAAGACCGGAAGGAACACCATTTTGGGGTCCCCTAGAAAAGACACGTCCAAGTGGCTGTGCATGTTGATTGGCCTTGCTGATGGGCCTGCGACAAGATGAAATCGCTTGCGACCTTCTCCAGATGTGACAAGCATGCGGTCGGCTCGAGGAGTTAGACACAAGGTCCAACACCGACCTTGTGAGTTCGAGCACAGAAGTCTCTCCATTTCTGGATGACAGCCACATACACCTGCACTCACTGCCCATGAGCCTCCAGCCAGATATTTCGGAGTCGTGCAAGGCAAGTTGACGCCTGATCACCAGATCCTTGCATGGCACTTGAACACACGCACAATTATATATACAAAGTATAAAATTGTATATTATAGGTATGTATATATATATATATATCTATATACATATATACATACATACAGGTATAATATTCCTATACACATAGATACATCACTACGCAATCTCTGAACTTAGAGGCACCTGCAGATCCTGTGAAGCCGACGAGTCGTCACGCCGAGTCCGCAGGTATGCAGGCGTGGTTTGACCTTTCAACATGCGACCATTTGGTTTGGGAATTGTTTTGCACCGCGCTGAGGATGGTCTCGCCTCTGACAGGCATCACTCAGCTGCAAAGCCAGTGTCTTAGTTCCCTATCGATAATTTTGCTGCTTAGCAACGCTTCAGGGGCTTCTAGTGGAAGAGGATGTTCCAAACACGCTACTGGCGCTGTTGAGGACTCGAGGGACTATAACGACTTTTGATACGTTTCTTTGGGGTGGGCCGGGGTGACAAGCTTCATGGTTGCGTCGACCCCCTTTGGCTTCATGACTTGTGTTGGGCACACTGCTTTGGAGTGACACAAGAAGCCATTTGTGGGGGAAGTCTTTTCGCTGGCTGTTTTGGGCACAACCCGAAGAAGCCCAGTTTTGCCCATGGAGCATTTGCTTGCCTTGCTGTTCTTGCTGTCCTTGCTGTCCTTGCTGCTTGTTTTGCGATTGCCCCATGCAAGTGCTCCCGTCCCCACATTGATTGGCCTGCCGAGATTTAGCAAAGCGCCACAATGCAGAATAGCTGAACTAAGTGCTTGTGTAGGATGCGCTGCCCTTGGAATTTCCGGAAGGTTAGACAGGTGGTTAGTGTCCCAAAGAGATAGACCATGAGGTAGAAACTGCCGGTGGACGCTATTAACCCAGCTCACGGATCGCTTCTAAGGGTTAACTCTCCTTCCCATGGAATCTTCTCCAATATAATTCACGAGCGAAGGGAGGGACAGGAGAAGATGGAGATGGGGAAGGAAGAGCTTCCATAGTGACAGGAACTCCAGAACTCCAGAAATTGAATGGAGTGAGATGATGGAGTGAGAGGGAACGGTTAGACGAAGGAATGGGCTCGCTCTTCATCATGTGTGTTCACCCATTGACAAGTTACCGCGGGAAAATGGGTGAGTGAGGAACCCATCCAATATTGTTTCTGGTTCTTTCGGTAGCTTCAGAATCTCTATTTCCTGCAACTTTATTTTGGATGGGTTTGTGGTCAGCAATTAAACATCCATTCCTCTGGATTAAACGCAGGAACATGGCGTCGAAAAGCGGGCTGGTGTCAAGAACGCTGTGTGCCAATGAGATTTGGATTGCAAAGTTACTGAACAGTGGTAAACATTGGACAAAACAGATACGCACAGAAACCCGCAAAGATGAATGAATGTGTCAAACACCTTGCATGTTTTGCAACGCTTGTTCCGGCCGGGCGCAAATTCTCGTCGGTTTCTATAGCGCTGGTACCTAGTTTGTGTTTGGCTTCATCAAAGCTCCGTGATGCTTGTACTTCTCGTGGGACCTGGATGGAAGCACCGCTCACTGCAAATTTGGGGCGTTGCTGCGACTGGGTGCATCGTTTTTTTGCTTTGTGTTCTTGTCCTAAAATCAAATTTGACGCTGCTGAGCGGCTTTCCCATGCTCCTCGCGCAAAGAGATATCAATGAATGGCATCACTTGCCGCAGCACTTACGGCACCGCTTACAGCATCGCTCATCACTTGCCGCACTGTCACCACCTGCGGGCATCACTTGCATCGGGCCTCGCTTGCATCGGGCCTCGCTTGTATCGTCAATGAAGGAGCAGGGTGGGGGGCGGGGGGCGAGGTGAGGGGTTGCGCAAACACGATCGGTGCGTGGCCTACATCGTATGTAGAATCAGGCGTGCAACGGGATTTCGACTACAGCTGTATTCTTCCAGCCAAGATGATGGCCCTCACGCAGGCATTAAAAACCATTCAGACTCGCAGAGTGATGATTGTTTATGAAGTCAATCTGCAGTATTTGTTTTTCTCCTTTTCTGCAAATTTTTCATTTTATCTTTTATTTCTGGAACTCAGAAAGAGCATGTTCGCCTACGCCAATGAGTTGCAAGCCTTGTGATGGGATTCAGGGACATGCGGACCGACTTTCATATGCCCAGGATGTGGCCTGGGGAAGTCATGGTGGCCCACTGAGTCCAGCTCAGACGTCGCTCTCTGGGCGGATCGGAACTTAGGTCCAGATGTCCTCCACAGATCAGCTGCCCTGGGCTGAAGCCGAAGCGATGTGTTTGAACATGGCTTTGGCGCCCCTTAGCAGAGCCTCCGTGTGTAAGGGCGGACTTCATCGGAATGCTGGCCGCAATGAGGAGACCGGTCCCTTTGCAAGGCCCTCAATAGCGAGCTGTTGGTGGGGAATCCTGAACTTGTTTCGCCCAAGGAATGTCGACCAAGCGGCTTGGAAAAGGCTGCTCATGGTGCTAGTCGTAAGGCTCAAGGCCCGGCCTAGGCAGTGAGCGTCCGTATTGAAGAGGTCTTCGCCTTGTGAGGCAAAGCAGAGCAGATGCAGCCTTCAAGAGCTGCCACACACCTATAGCACTGGCTTGGCTTCAAAGGTCAGAAATCGGTGCACTTAGACGGGATTATGTGCAAGTCGAGGCTGCCAGCTTCTATGTGCATTCTTCTTTGGAAGGTGCTGCAGAAGGCCCAACATCGGCAAGCGCTGAGAAAATATGCCACGCTTGGAAGTGTGACGTGGCGAGGCGCTGCCGCCGACTGAAGGCTCGATATCAGGTTCTGGGGGGTCTACTTGCGTGTACTCAGGTGCCAACCTGGCAAAGATCATCACTGAGGAGGGGATCACGCAGAGTGCAGCACTTGGGTAGTGCCACACTGCCACCGAACAATCGCTGAGACTGAAAATGCGATTTTGACATCGACCGAGGTATTGGCAATCTTCAACATCATATGGAGAGAGTCTATTCTCTGATGGAGCTCCACGATGGGGACTGCCCGTTGAACTTTGTGATTTCAGTCTTTCAAAGCTAGGAAGTCTTTCTTAACCTTCCAGGAAGTCTGGTATCCCTCCCGCTTCACGGAGAGGCTGGGCCGCGTGTGGGACTCAGGCTCTGAGTTTGCATTGGATTTTGGAGGCCCGGAGTCAGTCGCGTGGACCTCTGTGGACCAAGGCCTACATTCAGCATGCCTTTGAGAGCGCGAATCCATGGTCGCGTGCAGAGGCCGAATCAGCATCGATGCATCGCTTTCTTGCTTTCGTGTTCGCAAGGCATTTCGATTGCTGTGCCCGAGTGCTCTTTTCTCTCGCAGGAGCCAAGCATTTCCCATTCGCACGGACCCAATGCAGAGGCCGGGCTTACTCTTGGCTTTCTGGGCTCCACGGATTGAAGCTGGATGCCTCATCACCACCTTTTCAATTTGTGGTTCTGTCGCATTTGAAAATTTGGCTTTTCGCACGTAGGCTATCGGAATCGAACCCCTTTTCTCTGCTCGGATGCCTTTGCTGGGCATTGCCCAGCTCCATCCAATCCCCTCTGCCAGGTCGCTAGGCCTTAGGATTGTGCTTGCCTTTTTTGACGCTCAACTTGCTTCGGCATTCAGAGTTTCCCGTCTCATGACCCGAAAAGAAAAAGAAGTGTCCCAGATTTCAGCAAGGCTAGTCTAAGGTTTGCAGGATGATTTCAGGCAATGATGTACAGCTCTTGGAGGTTTTGCAGGCTTTTGCTGTGTGTTTCGGTGGTTCTGGAAAGTTCTGAAAGTCTGGTTTTGCAGAATGCATTCGTGCAACCTGAGATGCTGAGCTTTACAACTTTGCTTGACCCTGGATAGCCGATGTATCCTTGCCTCGCATCTGGTAATGTTGCCAGAGAAACCCCGGATCTCTGTCACCTCACATTTGAACAAGACAGGCCGCATGAACATTTCAATCCGACGAAAGAGTTTCTTTCCAGGCCCAAGCGGCCGCGGCATCTTTTGGCAGGCTGGATATTTTGTCGCCAGCTTTGCGAGCTTTGAACGCGCGCGGGCAGGTTGAGTGGCCAGCCATGCCGCGCTGTTTTGCGGTGACCAAAAAGTCCGCTGGGTGTGTTTTCTTGGGTGCTCAAGCATGAGCAGAGTATGCGGTTAGGCATGTCTTGAAGGCAACCTAACTGAGAGCACACCTTCTTGGCCAGGCAACATAGGCCTGGCTATGAAGGCATTGGATGCTGCAGAGGAGTCCAAGAGTGCGCGAGACCCAACCCCAAAGCCTTTCTGGCAACTGCAGAGGAGCTTGTGCTGAAGCCAACTCGGGCAACTCCGCCGCGACAAATGGGAGCATACGAGCCGCGCTGGCCTGGCTTGGGAACTGAGGCTTCTCGACCACCTAAGTCAACAGCTGGTACCAGCTATATAGCAAGCAGCGACTTCAAGTGACAATGTTGATTTGAATACACTCAGCCGCAGTGCAAGCAACAACAGCTGCCAGGTGCTCGCTCCTTGCCTCAATCAGCAAATGGAAGGCTGAGCTCTTAGACAGCTAGACAGGGCCATGGGGGCCATGCGGGCCATGAGCGCGTCGTTATGGGAAGCGAGGCAGACCACGTGCATGAACTGGCCACCTTGGCCCTGACCGGAGCGCGGGCTCGAGCGTGGCTCTCAGGGCCCCCCTCGTTTCCTTGCGCTCAAGGCTCCGGAGCTCGCCGAAGGCGTCCGCGAGTACTTGGAGGCTCCGAGCTCCGGAGTGCCAGGTGCAGAGCTGCGTGCAAGGCTCAGCAGAAGGAGTGCAACGAGTCCCTCCAAGCACTGCCCACGCAATGCGAGCGCTGGCTGCAGGCATTGAAACACAGAAACACAGAAATCAGGTGTTGGAACTTCGAGGGATTGCAATGGCCAGTCTACCGTCAGCCTGAGCCTGCGAGCGTTACACCAACTGGCTGCAGTGCCCAGCGAGGCATTGGCTGCATCTTCCTGGGGCTTGTAAATTTGACGCAGTGAGCCGGTGCAGGTTGCCTCAGAATTGCAGGTGCAGGCTGGATCATCAAAGCCTTTGGTTGGGGCCATTTGAACAGGCTTTGCTGTGTGTTCCAGGCACGCCTCTTGTTGGCGCGGGCCTACAGCAAGTCTTGGCCACAGCTGCTGAAACAATCGAGCCATCTTGAAGATGGAGTAAGTTGGCGAGTCAAGGGATCAGAGAGATCATTGCAATACGCGCTAAGGCTGGGACACTTATATGCGAGCACAGGCCGTTTTACGAAGGACGGCTGGAAGCGACTCGCGCTGCTTGCCAACCGTTCCTGGCAGGCGATGACTCATGCCAAGCAGGGCATTGAGCTGTTCAACGCCACGAAGGATTGGCTTGATGCCCGTCTGCAAATTTTCATTTTGTCGTTCGACCCTCGCAGGACAGACTCGAGGCAGCCAAGCTGCAGATATGGTTGCGGCCTTGGGTACATCCAGATTTGAAGAAAAGTACAATTGGCACAGTCAGCGCAAGTCAGCACGGCAAGGTGACATGGTACCTTTGATTTTGGCCTTTGACATGTCGAGAGTGGCCTGACAAGGCTGCCAAGGATTTCCCCCTCGTGCTGAGGCTGTGTCGGCTGCAGCTTCGAATGGCGCTGCAGGCGATTCCAACATGCGCACAGATAGAGATGGACCTGGCAAATGGTGAGAATGCTAGGGATTCAGCATAGTCTTGAGGCAGCTGCTGGTCGCGCGGAATGCCTGGAAGAGGTGTCGACCTGAATATGTAATTGCCATCAGCATGCTGGCCGCGAGGATCCAGATCTTCTCTGTGGCGTTTCAGCCGCATCACCCGCAGAGCAGACTACCCTGCAACAGGTGCCTTTGGAATGTCGACTTGAATTTGTTCGGTTTAGGTAGTGTCACGAATCGTTCTTGCTGTTGGGTGGTGCTGCTGGCGGGTGTAGCTCTGTTTTTTACTTGGGAGGATGCACGTTTGCTCCTCACCTCAATGGGTTGTGAGCACACGATGCAACATAAGAAGTCAAATGCAAGAGTGGGCATGTTTCAAAATAACGGACCCTGAAAATTACCAGGTTTCCTTTTGGTTGACCTTTAAAATCGCCCCAGGTGGTGCAGCAATTGCAGAAGGCCTTGAATGCTCTCGATTCTTCTGTTGGCGGCCCAATGTGGCACAGAAAGATCAAAGGCGCATTGGCGACGGACATATGAGATTCGGATGTTCAGGTTGTAGAGGAGCAGCACATGTACGAAGATGGCCAGGTAGGCGATGTCTTGTCTCGGAAAAGAAGCCACATTGCTGTTCAGAACTCGGCAGGCTTTGCTGGGCAGGGTGGTGCTGCGCAACTCGCCAAGCATGAGGAGCCATGGAGACAACAGAACCACCCTGCAAGGGCCTGTACAGCTTGGTGATAACAGATTGCGAGTTTCCTCATTTTGTTCGGTCATCCGCGCTCTGAATTTTCAATACAAGCAAAGGGACATGGAGCCATCTCAGGGTGCGACACGGTTGAGGCCAGGCCCTGGTAAAGCTGGCCAAAGCCCCGGCGCCCTTCAACTCCTGCAGCCGGCTCTGCGAGGAGGGACCAGCAACGTGTTTGTCTGCAAATGAGGGAACCACCAAAATGGGTGGTTTTGGAACTGCCTTCAGAAAGACATACAATGAAGACTCGACGTCCCGGTGTTGAAGAAGAGTGCATGCCTGGTTTTTTTGCAGTTTCGGATTGAGTCTACATGTTTGCGCACTCCTCTGTGGCAAGTCTCAGGTTTGTGCCACTCATCGTCGGGTGGGTGGCCTCTTAAGGGAGCACGGGGGCGAGAACGATTTTGGGGTCTTCGCCCTCGCGTGAGAGGCTCCCCTGCCCCCGCACCACCGGGATGGGTAGCAGGATCGGGACCGATCCACTCCCCTCGACATTCCCGTGACCTCAACTACCCGCCTCTCGAGTCTGCTCGCGCGGAACCCCGCAGAAACTGTAAGTGATGTGTCTCGTGTTGGGGGCGAGACGGCGAATGCGAGATCGCCGTCTCGCATTGCAGGTTTTGCATGCGTGCAGGCGCGTGGTGGCCGGCCCGGTGGCCTGCAGAGGAACGGGTAAGCGAGGTTGAGCTGGTTGAGGCAGACTTGGCCAAGGGCTGGGCCCGCCAGCGCGCGAAAACCAAGCCCACGGTGTTTAAGAGGACGACGCGATGACCTTTTGAAGTCGAGTGGCGCGTTGAAAGGCGGAGTGCCTGTGCATATGGGAGCTAGTGACGTCGAAGTCGCGACGAGGGCGCGTCCCGGCAGCAGGGCCGATAGTGCCCAAGACTAGTTTCCACTGAACTTTGAGCATCGTACTTTTCCTGG
Organism: Effrenium voratum; assembly: GCA_963377175.1. Lineage (NCBI taxonomy): Eukaryota > Dinophyceae > Suessiales > Symbiodiniaceae > Effrenium > Effrenium voratum. The sequence goes on along the minus strand of CAUJNA010000680.1, from coordinate 1,185,590 downwards.
CGTGGCAGGGAACTTGGGGCAGGGTTCTAGAGAGGATGCAGAAGTATTCGTTGAATTGGTTCAATGTTGACAAGTCAGCTCTGGCAGCGCAGAAAGGGGGCGAGGCAAGAGTCTCTTGTTTGTATATATATATATATACATATATAATATATACATACATTACCTACCTACCTACCTACCTACCTACCTACATACATACATACATACATACATATATATATATATATATACACGCCCGTAGCACGCGGACATACACACACGCGTGCACACACACACACACACATATCTACATAGAAATACAGATACTTTAGAGCCTCCGGCTCAGTCCGCCGACATTGTCCTCTCCCTTTTCTCCTTCTTCCTCTCTCCCTTGTCTCCCTGGTGTGTTCTGTCGTCCTTTCTCCCTCCCTCCGCTCCCCGTTCTCCCCATCCCCCGAAGCCACTCTCTCCCCAGTCTCCCTCTCTCGTATGTATGTATGTATGTAGGCATGTATATATGTATGTATGTAATGTATGTATGTATGTAAGTATGTATGCATGTATGTATGTATGTATTTATGTATGTATGTAAGGTAGGTAGGTAGGTAGGTATGTATGTATGTATGTATGTATGTATGTAATGTATGTATGTATGTATGTATGTATGTATGTATGTATGTATGTATGTATGTATGTATGTATGTATGTATGTATGTGTATGTATGTATGTATGTATGTATGTATGTATGTATGTATGTATGTATGTATGTATGTATGTATGTATGTATGTATGTATGTATGTATGTATGTATGTATGTATGTATGTATGTATGTATGTATGTATGTATGTATGTATGTATGTATGTATGTATGTATGTATGTATGTATGTATGTATGTATGTATGTATGTATGTATGTATGTATGTATGTATGTATGTATGTATGTATGTATGTGTATGTATGTATGTATGTATGTATGTATGTATGTATGTATGTATGTATGTATGTATGTATGTATGTATGTATGTATGTATGTATGTATGTATGTATGTATGTATGTATGTATGTATGTATGTATGTATGTATGTATGTATGTATGTATGTATGTATGTATGTAATGTATGTATGTATGTATGTATGTATGTATGTATGTATGTATGTATGTATGTATGTATGTATGTATGTATGTATGTATGTATGTATGTATGTATGTATGTATGTATGTATGTATGTATGTATGTATGTATGTATGTATGTATGTATGTATGTATGTATGTATGTATGTATGTATGTATGTATGTATGTATGTATGTATGTATGTATGTATGTATGTATGTATGTATGTATGTATGTATGTATGTATGTATGTATGTATGTATGTATGTATGTATGTATGTATGTATGTATGTATGTATGTATGTATGTATGTATGTATGTATGTATGTATGTAATGTATGTATGTATATATGTATGCATGTATGTATGTATGTATATATGTATGTATGCATGTATTCATGTAATGTATGTATGTATGTATGTAATGCATGTATGTATGTATGTATGTATGTATGTATGTATGTATGCATGTAATGTAATGTAATGTAATGTAATGTAATGTAATGTAATGTAATGTATGTATGTAATGTATGTATGTAATGTAATGTATGTATGTAAGTATGTAATGTAATGTAATGTAATGTAATGTAATGCATGTAATGTATGTATGTATGTAGGTCTGTCTGTCTGTATGTATGTCTGTATGCATGTATGTATGTATCCTTGCACTTCCCCTTGGCTCCCCAGTATTTCCCGCAAAATACACGGTTTTTCTAGCGTTTTCGCAAAGAGGATGTCCAAAAACACAGAGTTTTGCCAGATTTTCGGCAAAAGGATGCAGGAAGCCCAAGCCAGCAAAAAAGCCGGCAGGGGGAATCGAGCCTGGGACCCCTGTTTTGCGACACCGGCTCCCCGAAGACTACGTTTAGTGGAACGTCATCAAATTGCCGCGCGGTACGTGGGGGACCCCCCCCCCCCCCCCAAAAACCTACGTAATAGACGTCGGGCGGGGGGGGGGTAAGGGGGGGGGGTTATCCTCTATCCTCTCTTAGGTATCCGACACGCCGAGCAATGTCGGCGGACATATTTACACATATATTTATATAGATACAGATGGCGCAAAGATTTGGCGCTGCAGGATGCATCTGTGTTCAGTGCCTTGGAGCTCCTTCAGGCCGTTCGACGCTTTGGGTGTGTTCGTCACGTTCGGCCATGAGAGCGACTCCGCCAGACTCAAGATGATGACGCCGCCAGCGAGAAGCCCGAAGTACAGCGAAGGCCAAGGCTCTGTGGGTCTGCCTGGCCCAGGCTCAGCAACTACAAAGGAGGCGATAGAGAAGCTGCATCAGGTGCGAGCTCTGTGTAAAGCGCAAAACACAGCAATGAATTTCTGAGCAGAGGCATGCTCAATTTGTAGCCTGTGGAAGCTTGGAACGCTTTGTGCACCAGTACTTTGCTGGCGGAGGCCGTGGCATGCTTTCGCTCAGCTGAATCTCAATCTCTTTGCGGCATGTCTCACTGTTGCCCGGCCCTTACCAACATCGGGCAACAAATGCGGTGTTAAATTGCGCATGTTTGTAGGTCTTTCGCTCGCAGGGTTATCGCAGGTACTCAGACGCAAATAACTCACATACATATACACACACACACTGATAGAGATACACAGAGACATTTCACGGAGACAGCAAGACACGGACACTTGCAGAGACACAACAGAAGAATTCAGTTCGCAGATCTAGACAAACAGCTTGAACGTCTGATAATTACAACAGCATATTTGGCTTGGCCTTGACACGCTCGGGCCTTGGGCCTTGCATGTTTTTTTTGCAGGCCATGGGAATGCAATTTGTTAATATGTATGCAATCACCCCTCTCATCACCCCAGCCCCACCCTGGCAACATGTATTCAAAGACACCACTTACCACTCCAGCCATTTGATGTATGTGCACTTGTATGGCATGATGGTGCGCTGGCTCGATTGGCTTATACACTAGCTCATCGAACAGAATTGGTTTAGAAGTGCAGTCGAAGTCGCAGTGCTGTTCTTTTTTTCTTCCTGTGTGGTTCCGGGTACAAGCCCCGCACAAATGGATCAAACGCGAGAGCAGCCATCTTGAATGAGCGCAGCTTGCCCGGCCTAGTGAATACGCAGGGAGAGGACACTCTTGCTTGAGAATGCTAGTACTTAAGTGAGCTTTTTGCTTCGCTTGAAGTCCAGTTGTGCAATCTCAACTCCGTTGCGCCATCATTCCCGAGGTTTGGCATATGCCGAGATCTTAGTCACAGCTTGCGTAGCGATATCTAGCAAGTGAGCTTGGCTAGGTGTACTACTGTGGGCGGGCTGACCCTCGACTCCAGCGCCTGTCCCTAACGCACTGCCAGCATGCCCTGGACAGACGCATTGTTGCTCTGACACAGTCCCGTTTCCCCCGACTTGAGTGCAGAAGGAGCAGCTGCCAAAGCACTCCAGCGAGGCGCGATTGTTCAAGGCAGAGTTTTGTAGCAGACTAGAATGTGCCCCTTGCTATTCCAGCCGTGGCAAGGGAGTAGAAGGTGTGCCGCAGTTGAAAGTACGTCTTCTTTTGAGTGGCTGCGTGAGGCCACCATACTGGCTGCCAAACTGTTAGAAGCCAAGGCTTGCCACAGAGTTGCTTGCAGGCGGTCCTAGTGTGTTTGACAGGTTACGCGGCGCTTGACTCAGAAAGGCCGGTGGGGAAGTGACAAGTGAGTGGATCCGGGGTGAGCTGTGCGGATTCTGGTGAGATTCGGCGCTTTGCCAGGCCAGCCGTCTTGGGCCGGCGATGCCAGAGCAGCATCAATTCTCTGCGATGTAACGCTCTTGAGGAGCGGGCGAAGCTCTTTGGAAGCTGCGAGTCAGTCAGCAGAAGCACGCAGAATGATCGCCAGGCTTGCTGTCCCTGCACTCCCCGCTGACATAGGCAAGGCTTATAAGGCTCAAGGCATCTCAAGGCACACAGCGAGTGCTGTGGCTCAGGCGAAGTTGTGGGCTCTCAGGCTCCCTCGAGACAAGGAGGTCGCGTATGGAGCAGTGTTTGCGCATTCAGGAGGAGAGAGTACGCAGCGTGCTCCTCACATCAGGGGACGAAGGAGGCTGGGCGTGCTCCTCACATAGAGCCAGGTTTCAGCACTGCTATTCCAGGTGCGACCCAGCTCATGACCTTCTTGAGGCGCGAGCGGTGAGTCAATGAGCATGCGCGGATCAATGTGCCAGGCAAGAACTAAGCAGCATATTGCTGCGCCTGCGGGAAGCCCAGTAGCAAAGTCTGCCGGGACGTCATTTCAGGATGGGGTTTCATTCAAACTGGAGGCTGAAGGTGGAACAAGATGGAGTTGGTCGCGACTTAAAGGCTTGTGAAGGTAATTGGTTTTGGCCTGAGCTGTGCCTGCTCAGACACTGTACTGCTCCCTGCTGACCGCGTGGCATGCAGAGGCTGGACAGGTGCGGGATGCTGAAAGAGAGCTGCGCAAAGCTCCGCACACGTCGAATTCGTTGTATCCTGGAGGCAGAGGCGCTCTCTGCACTAGCTGCCCACCTCAGGCTGTGTGCATCGCATCAGGAACAAATATCAACGAGTGTTGGATAGCTTGACATGGCCAGGATTTGTGAGAACTGACGTTTAACTCAGAACTCAGAGTACAGCTCTTGTGACGCGACAGAGACAGCTCCGCAAGTTTGTGTGGGCCAGGAGAATTCTCGCCACATGAGGCTTTCTCGCCTTCTGAGAAGAAAGGGAACCTTTGGTTTTCGTGTAGTTGCTGCTTGGGCGAGAATGTTGCCCATTCCTTGTACAGATGGGCATTTCGTCGCTTGCAAAGCATCTACCGCGTGTTCAAAACCGGAGGGGCAGAGGTTTGAATGCGAATCCAACGAGCTGTTGTTTGGCAGCAAGATGTGTGCCGTGCACTCAAGAGCTGCTTAGCTCTGGTACTTTTCAGCACCTCAGCGTGAGCTGTTGCCAATGATGCTGCCGTCGTCCTCCAGCTATACGGAAGCCAACTTCAGGTGAGCAGTTGTCATCCCCGGTGCATTTTGAACCCACCAGCTTTCGGATTCTCATTGATGCGTTGCACAGGTCAGGGACTTTTTCTGGCTATGGCAGTCCCTATGGCAGCTCCTTGGTTTGCCTTAGGTGTGACAGGCAACATGTCCTCGAACTGTTGGACCAAGGCTATAAGCCTGCAGTGCAAGTTGGCACGCAGAAACACATGGGCTTCGGGGATGGTTTGATCCCGACGTGCGCTACCAAAGACACTTTGGTTCCACCTGCCGCGAGCGTTCCGCACATCGAGCGCAGGTATCCAACCGGCATGCCGCTCATGCAGCCGGCTACAGCGCCCTACATGACTGCCGAGCTTGTTGCCACCGGAAATTGTGTTCATTTGCAGCTGTGTAGTTGCGGAGCTTGCCTTGAATCATTCCAGCAAATTGAGCTGTCCAGGAGCGAGATGGCCCCTTTGACCAACGGACGGCTGCCGCCCACGACGCTTAACAGTGTTTTTGGCATGCGCTGAGCAGATTGGAGTTCGCCATGTGCATGTCAAGGACGCTTTTGGCAGCTGCCAGTGCCAACAAGTCAACCTACCAGGAGAGGCGTCAAATTCGCAGTGGCACTACACTTCGCTGAACATAGAAGAGCCCACAGGAGTCGTGCGCGGAAGAGGGTTGGCTGGACGAAGACAAATTCGGTGCAGAAGACAAGCCGGGGCGTTGGCTTGTTCTTGTTTCAGGTTCAGTGTTCTATTTTGTGCGCACATACATTTGCAGACGCATTTGCACTGCTGCACCCGTGCGACCATGTGAATGAGATCAAGTCTTGTGAGGGGCCCCAGCTTGGACTACACCTTCTGGGGCATTGATTTGAAGCCTATTTTGCCAGTGGCCTAGGGCTCAGACTCAGAGGCCAAGCTGCTTACAGGGTTTAGATTGAGATTTAGACTCAATGCCAAGGCTCTTGCATTGTCAACAGTCCTGAGCTCAGATAAGCTTGGCACAGTCTTGGGTTGGAATGCAGTTGGTCCCTGCTTTTTGAGGTTGTGGGAGCCATATGCATGATGCTTGTGCAAATTCCGATACTCAGCCGATTCACGTTCATGTCGCAGGCCGTGACAAGTGTCTTGAGATTGCTCAAACATTTTTTTGTTTCTTTGTGGTGCCGCCTTGTGTCTCTTTTTGAAGGGGATGCCGAAAAGGCGCCCAACATTTTGACGACCCCCTCCCCCCGGCCCCCCCCCCCCCGCCCCGATGTTTTTGATTTGCCTCTCCCAGTGCCACACCGCGGGCAGGCAGCGCTCTCCGCGGCCTTCTCTGTACTCTACGGTATTACGCTGGGTTGCATGACGTGCGCTTCTGCGTTTCAATCCAATTGGACATTCGGCGGTTGCAAACTGTTTTTCTTCCAGCTGTCCAGAATCTGCTTGCTTGCTTGAGGATGCATGGAGGTACTGCACTTTTGCAGATCCTGGTCAAGTCAAGAAGACTCGTAATCTGAAGCCAGCAGGGGTGGACATTGAGGAGGCTGGGCACATGTTTGAAGCCTAACGCCTAACATGATGAAACCATATATTGTGGTATGACGTATCTAATGTGACATGATATGTAGTGTGACCTGCAAAATTATCTGAGATGTGATGTGCAGTGTGGTATGGAAAGCAATGTAATGACATGGAGTGCAATGCAATGAAGCGTAGTGTAATGTAACGCAACGCGCACTGTTGTTTTCTTTGTCTTTGTGAAAGCTTCCGAGCTGCCAGCGTGCCAGTCTCTAAATATTTAGGCGTCTTTGTGTGCTTTGGAGCTTGCAGACATCAACATGCTTATGTATATTCACGTGTTTGGTCCGATGTGGTGCTTTCTCAAAACCAACGCACATTGCACAAGCTTTCCACCCCACACAGCACAGCTGTGGAATGTGACTTCGTGGGCAACACAGGGCATCAACGAGCAGCGTCAAGTCACTTTCAAGGCAGTTTGATACTGGTGACAGTTTCTGGCACAGTTTGCCAATGATACCGCGACAACTTTCACGGGAATCACATTTGTTTGTACAGTGTATGCTGGCAGGGCAAGTTTTTGAGACAGCCCGGATATATCAAGTATATACTCACGTCATGCACAGTTCCACATTTGCATTTCATCTTTTGCTGCGCCATTTTTTGCCGTGCGGGGAATATTTCTCCCGAGAGCATTTGATGCTTTGGTTCCGCTTTCGTTTTTGACCGGGGGGGGGGGGGGCTGGGAACGAAACGCCCGGTTGATCTAGTGTCGCTTTGGGTTGACCGGGTTGGTTTGTGCGCTGTCGGGGTGCGGGTCGCGGGTCTAGGGTCTGGAATCGGAGCGAGGGGTGGGGAGATACCGCTTCGAATGGTAGCCTCGACACAGCACAGGAGACGGCATTCATCAATAAGTAGATAAGTAGAGAAATCAATGGAATATGTGTAAGCAAAGATATAAAATATGTATATGCGCGTAACAAGCTTCGGGCTGGTGTGTAGTTCAAGCTTCGGGTGTAGTTCAAGCTTCGGGCTGGTAATTGTTCCTCAGATGGGAGAGCATATTCCGGCGACAGATGTCCGGCAACCTTCAAGTTTCCGAGTGTCATTTTTTTGGTGTCAGCCAGTTTAGCAGCAATGCTCAGCTTGGCTTCAAGAGATTGCAAGCTGCAGGGCATGCCGAGACGCGCGCATAAGCCCTGTCCTCAGCGTCACATTGTTTGAACTGGCAGGGCAGATTCTGGCGCATTTTCTTGGTGATTCTGTCTTTGTTGTCGGCCTGCAAGAACGAGGTCGTGGCAATATCCCAGGCCCATCCGTCGGTATGATCACTACTGCACCTGGACTGAACTCTGGCAGAAGAGTGTACTTGGTCGGCACGGCATCAACATACGAATGTGGCGATCTGATTCCAAGGCAAGTGGCTCCAAAATGTGATTGGAGTAGCACTCAGAGCCATGAGACTTTTTTTGTTTGCCTTTTTGTGGCAACTTCATGGCACGTTTGAAGGTCAGATTGGCTGCAGATGGCGTGGCAAGTGGCGCCCAGGACTCCTGAACCATAGGGAATTTGTCACAATGCTCATTGGCCGGGAGCTGTGTGGGGAAATTTGCAGCCAACGGGCCACGAGTCAGTGGGCGGTCTCGTGGAGCATGTCGTGTGGCGCGTGCCAAGGCTTGACATCAATTGGTTTGTGCTCGCCCCAGATCAGCTGCAAGAGAAACCAAGCGATTCTTGGGCTTTGGACTGATCCAAGGCTTGGAATCGTGATTGACTTGTGGCTCGCTGTCCTGATCGCCGAGAAGGCAAGGTGCGGCTTCTGTTGGCCGGCACATGTGCCACATGTTGCCAGGGCTTCATGGACAGCGAGATCGTTGTGGTGCCTGAGCCACAGACACGAGCTGACACACTCTCCTTTACGCCGCGAGCATGCCATTCGTGAGTCGTTTTGTTTTTCGAGCCTCTGAGGTTGCATTTGGCCTACTCGATTGCTTTGCTGTTCATTGAATGGCTTGGAACCTGGGAATCCTTCGAAGACTTTGCTTTTTTGCTTTGCCCCTGTGTGAGCCGAGGCCCATTTGCAGGATTCACGTCGGCCTGGTCTCAAGGCGGCTTGCGAACGTGCTGGCAGAATCAAAGCGAGCTATATGACAAATAGGGACACCAGATTGTTGAGCTGAATCAGATCGGTGAAGCGACAGCACATGCCTTTCAGGAACGAGACTGCGCAGGAGTGGAAAAAGAATGAGAACTATGTGGTGAGCGCCTGAGCCTGACTGAAGCACGGCCTTTTTGTTGGGCCTTAGGCCAACAACACAAGCCTCGGGGACAAAGTCCCCGTGGAGGAGTTGGACGATGATGAGCACCCCGAGGGAGTTGACGGCTGCTGGCTGTCGGCCTCTGCGCTTTCAGGTACAACGAGCTGTTTGACAAGGATGCGTTTGTGTATGATCGGACAAGGACGGCAGATGTCGATCATCCAGCAACAAACAGCATTTTCATAGCGCAGCTGCGGCGCTGGTCAAAACAAATCCTGTTTGTCGGAATCTCTGGCCAGAGACGGCGTAAGGTTCAAAGAGAGGGTCTGTCATTTCTGGACCTTCCGAGACATGCAGTTTTTCTCCTGAGAGGCTTTTTTCCACGAGACCCACTCGGCTCGCATCCGAATCCCATTTAGGAATCCTTTTGACAAGGGCGCTGCGTCGAACTGCTTCAACTTCTGGTGCATGCCCCGCTGGCCAGCAGCCCGTGCCCTGGGAAACCGCATGTGCACTCAGTTGCACGCAGCTGACGCCAGCGGTGTATCTTTGGTTTGAGGACGCTCCACAAAAGGTTTAAGGCTTAAGGGGACGGATTTTTGTTTTGGCAGGGGACCCTCCAAAAACACAGAGACACGCCGAGATGTGCAAACCAAGGACGAGAAGGGGGATTGGTGAGAGATAGAGATGATAATGTCAGCATCGCCTCGTACTTTTGTGGAGGCTGGCTTGTTTCACTATGTCGTGACCAAAACTGTCATGTACGTGTACAATGACCAATGACCAACATTCAAACCACAGTCGACCAAAAAGCAAGTCAAAGGGATTGCAGCAAATCTGGACATGCATTGTTTTGCACTGCAATGTGCACCGCAAAGTGAATCGCAACTTTGTGGCTGTGGCAAAGCAGTGCATGCAGCGTTATTGGCAACAGAGGAGCCACACTGGACGCCTTCCGTGGAATTCTGTGCATCAACCCGTGGCTGACAGCGACAAATTGTGTATGTAGATGAGTATACACAGCTGCGGCTCAAGTTATAAGGTCCGGATGAGAAGTCCGGGCCCACAAGCGATCCAAACACCCCGATCCAGACCCAAGCGCAGGTGAATGTTATACTTTTATATACATACATAGGTACAATATTTGTGTACGTGTGGCTGGTTGTTAGGCGATGTTACCGAACTAGTCCAACGCTTGCCTGGGTTTGCAAACAGATGAAACCTGATGCGCTCATGGCGTGTCTTGCGCTCTGAAGCTGCGAGCTTCGGGCCAAGGCCATGGTCTCAGATCACTGCTCGCCTTGCATGTGCACTGCTCCTCCATCTGGGTGTGGGTCAAAAATAGGTCCCCAAAATGGAACCCTGGTAAATGGAAATATGGCCTAAAACCTGCGCCTGGGGCTGATTTCTTTACGCCATGTGAGGCCTCGAGCGTTCTCAGGCCTCAGCGGTGCAGGCTCGATGTGGGCAGGCCGTGTCTTGTGCGGCAGGCGCTAGCCAGGCACCGTCATGGCTGGCGGCGAGTGCGCGGCACGAGCTTTTTGCAAGGCCCGGCGATGTCGCTTCCTCGGGTTTTTCCTGGATTTCCCTCTTGACGTTCTCCAGGCTGCATCAGCTGCGCAAAGGCAAGCGGAAGTCAGAAGAGGTGCCACGTGACAGCGCACGCATAGCATGACCCCTTTGAAGAGTCAGAGATTTGTTGGCAGGTGCTCCTCGTGATCCATGAGCGCCGCTGGCTCTCGTTGACTCGATGTTGGTTGTTTGGTTGCTGTTGCAGCACAGAAAGAATATGTTTTGGAGTTCGGATTGATTTTCCCCAGGTGTCGGCGATGGAATTTGATCCGGGATCCACGTGACTGGGTTGTCCGTGCCTGGGTCATGCGCATGCCCATTGGCTCGAGTTGTTTGCTAGGTGGCCATGGGTGCGCTGAGCCGGGCCCAGCTCTGGGAGGAAACCATTGGGATGCTGGAGGAGCCAGTCGTAACCGAAGTCGGACTTTCGCTCAAGCTTCCCATTTTATCCCTTCGTGCTCACTGCTGCTGTGAAGCTTCAAGGATGGACCTGGGTTCCTGTATCACCCCACCAAGGGATTGTCGTCCATGGTCACTGATGCTGACTGAGACTAGCTGTAGTAATCTTTTGCTCTTTTCGCGACGAAGGACATGCACAAGGATGGTGGTATTGCCATTCATGCGTTGAACGCAAGTGTCTCTGCAGCAGGGTGCTCCCGCCATGCTTGGCAGCCAACGCAAGGATTGGAGCATGTGCAGTAAGCGCACATGAGCCAATCCAGAAGCTGTCTGGCCAGGAGGGCAACTCACTGGCAGACTGCACTCGCACTCTTTGGCCAAGCCAAGAGTGCCTTGGTACAATCATGCCCAGACACAGCGTGGGACTTGTGTTTGTGCGCGTCAAGTGCCCAGGATATGCCGTCCTGCCTGATGCGGTGCGTGGCTTAGCCCGTTCGTGGTTGTGTGATTGAACCGAACACCTTGAGAGCCATGCTTGCAACGTCGCAGGGAACGCTAGGTGATTCATGAGCAGGTCTACTAGCAAAGTGGTGCACTGTCATTGGGAAGAGGGGTGCTACCAGAGAAATACATAATGACAAAAAACTGGGTGAGTACATCTTCATCAATCAGTCATTTGATGTGTGGCATGTTGGCTCAAGGCTGAGCCTAACTGGCGGCCATATGTTTGGCGTCGCTGAGAGTGGAAATGCACAAGCTCGGACAGGCACGCAAGCAGGCTAGCGTGCAGGCACACAAGAACGCAGGCAGGCATTCAGGCAGGCAGGCATGCAATCCCCACCCCAAAACTTAAAGCGACACCCTAACTCGCACTCCACGCACACTGAAACAGTTACGTCCGTGACATTTCAACAAAGTTAGGATGCGCCAGCTGCAAACCAGTGGAGCACGCAACATACAGGTTCTGCGCCATTATCATGTCATAGAAATATTTCTTCAAATTGGGAAATTAATGCCGGATTTACGTGCACGCTGCATTGCTTGTTTTGCTGCACAAACCAGGACTGCAAGCATGCTTTGCAGGTCACTTCCAATGCAGTGCTTACTGCGTGTGACAAGGGTGGTCAGTGGCAGCGTAGATGACTCAGTCAATGTTGCAGGGTTTGAAATTTCTGAAACCGCCGCTAGCATCACACGCATGTTGTTTTGCATTTGATGTGCATGTAGAAAGGCGCACTGAATATTTTCGACGACATGAAGTCCAGCCATTCTCTCGAGCCCAATGTCATTACTTATAGCAGGGCACTCAATGTTAAGGAAGTCGTTTGAGTCCTCTGGCCTGATTTGTCAAGGTGCAGTTATGTCTGCTTGCGAGCACGGACACGCATGGCAAGAAGCCTTGCAGGTCTCAACCTAAGACTGGCTGAACAATCATGTCAGAATTGCCGCTTGCAAGAAGTCGTTGCATGCGGCACGCCTAGGTCTTCAGAAGCATGCAAGACAACAACACCGCTGTGGATGTTGTGGCCGTCAACGCAGCACTCAGCGCTTGCGATCGGGGGTGTCGTTGGCAGGAGGACGGGCCGTGCTAGCCATGGCTGGCTCTTTTCAACTGTCCCAGGCACTTGCGATGCTGGCAAACATGGGCGAGGCAAGGACGGTGCGCGAAGTTCAGAAGTTCAGACTCGCCCGGAGTTTCTCAGGGAAGCCTGAAGGCAAGCTTGACGAGCTTTGGGTCTACCATCAGTGCGTGTGGCAATGCCCTTTACTGGGAGGTTGGGCACCTGGATGACACATGTTGTCAATTCCTGGAGAAATATGCGTCATGGTCAATATCAGTCAATATCTCAACGTTGACATCCGAGGCAGCTATTGATCTTCTGAGACTGTTGGATGAGAAGCAGTGGGGCTCTTGTCAGACAGGCCTGACCGAAGAGACGCTATTGCCTCGGCTGTCAGGCTGAAGCCTGGCCTCATTGTCTGGAACTTGTGCATCAACGCTTGCCGCAAGGCCAGGGCCTCAGGAAGACTGGGAAAACGGAAAGTCCAGCGTGCATTCTGTGTGTCAAGGCCCGGAAGCTACACGCTGCGCTGGCACTCTTCAAAGAGCTGCCAGCCAGGCAGTTGGCTGAGAAAACTCGATTTGATGAGGCACATCAGAAATACATCCACCCAAGAACGACATTCGACATCCTGTTTGTTTGACTAATTGAGCACCCTGCGGCTGGTTGTGTGAAGCTGAGGTCAGAGCAGCCAGATATGCTGAGCTTCACATCGATTGCTTCTGCATGTGCCTTGCCAGTCGTGCGCAGTTGGACTGATGGGTGAATGTGGCACTTGCTAGGTGCTTCCAGCGCAGAGTGGCAGCTTGCCGTAAGCTTCCTCGAGGCTCGGCTGCTTCAAAGCTGTGCAAAGCGATGGAGAGTTCTCTTCCAGGATGCCACATCATGCAACCAGACACCCGACACTGCCTTTTACAACGCAATTTTGGGCGTATGCCGAGAAGCAAGTCAATGGGAGGAAGCTTACAGGAGACTTCATTGCTCCAATGATGAGTGTTGGAAGTGATTTGTAGTGAGAAGCGACTGTGCACTGAGTTGAGGATTATGCACGAGCTGCAGGAGCAAGGCCTGGCGCCCACCATGTCCACTTTTAAGGCAGGAATATTGTTGTGCATTCTGAACTGCTGGCTGACCAGATGGCAGGCTGTCATAGCTGCCTGCGCCTATTCCATGCGCTGGTCTGATGCGCTGGACCACTTGCAAGCTCTGCAAAGGTCGCAGTTGGTTGGCACTCCTCGAAACTTGGCTATGGAGACTGTAAACTCTAAGTCGTGTAGTCAGAAAGAATCAAATGGAATGCTCGAGGAGAGCAGGAAGACTTGATCCTTCAGTATGGCATCGTCTCCAAGGCTTGTCAAGAGGACGCTGCGTCCCATCTGCTGATGTGATGGTCCTGTCATGGATGCTACAGTACAGACGTGCCCAGAGGCAGGACTCCGCCATGTTGCACAAAGACTGCTTGAGGAGGTGGGCCCGGCATGATCAAAGCCAAACCGCCAAAGCTTGCGCTTAGGCGGAACAATCAGTGCCTTCAGATGGGTTAGTCTCAAGCCTACCTGCAGAGTGGTGGGCGACTTAGAAGATGGTGAGAATATTGAACCAAGCTGTGTACATGTGTCAAGGCTGAGCGTGCTGCACTGGCAAGCGGCATTGTCATTCTTCGAAGGGAAGCAGGTTCGTCCAGCTAAGCAATCAAACCTGCAGCCCAAAATGCGCAGAGGCTCCCAAAGAGAACGCCGGTGCCGCGCGCTGAGAGTCGTGCCGAGGTCTTTTTCTCGGTGTAAAGCGCTGGGGTGAGGTGGAGGTGGTCGGACTGGCGGACGTGCTGCTGGAAGCTGGCCGTGACGCGGATGCCATGAGCCTGCTGCTCGAGGCCCAGGAGGCGCCGCAGATCCAAATGAGCCACGTCCTCAAGACCCGGGTAGATGAAGGTTAGCAAGGGGACAATCCCAACCAGAAATAGCCTTCTTTGCATAGTTCTGGGCAGAACATGTTAGTATCGGGTTATGCTTATGACTCAAATGGCCAGGAGAGAATCCTCCGCCTTTGGAAGGCGAGCGGCTTCGCTTTCTTTCCTTTGGTCCCAAGCTGCAGCTCTTGTGGTTGTGGCAGGTTTTTGTCATTACTGAAACATGTAGATTGACGGCAGGGCGGGAAGTTGGACTTGCATTACCTGGGCCTAGGCCTCAGTTCTTTGGGGAACTTTGATGAGAGTGAACCAAGGTCCAGGCTCTTGCTCGGCTGCTGTGGCAGAAGCTGCAGTCAGCCGGAGTCTTGGATGTTGGACACAAAGGAGCAGTGTGTGTGTGTGTGTGCGGAGTAGCAGAATACCCTGCCACCAAAACCTTTTTCCGCTGCAGCAGGGGGCACAGGCCCATGGTGGTGACCTGTGCCAACGAAGCTAACCACCATGGGGGAAACGCGGACTGATCATCCGCGTGTACCTGCTTTTGTGAAGTGATGTTTCTGAAGGTCCTTTTGGTCCCCTCCCTGAACCGCTGTTGCTTTTGTGTGCCCCTGTTCAAGTAACTAGAGTGAAGCTGAGTGATGTGCGAGCCGAAACTTATTGTACTCGAGACTTATCAGTTGTACACGAGACTCATCAGTTGTACTCGAGACTCATCAGTTGTACTCGAAAGATTAGAACCCTCCATCTGGAGTCTAAGTGTGAACACCCCATCTTTGGGGGACCCTCGGGTGTACCCATCGTGTGACCCCGGGCCGGTTCGCCGGACAATTTGACCTCAACGTTCTTATCATAGACCAGCGGAGAATCACGTTTAGGCAGGAACGAGGTTTCACTAAAAGGAAGACAGCCACCAGATCATAGCGACGTCTCACGGGCCTGCTGGCGCTGATTGCTGATGTTTTCATTCGTTGTCTTGGCATGGTCTTGCGTTGTCATGGAATTGAAGCTTGGTTGTCTTAGTCTTTCTCAAGATTGGTTTGTGCTATTACCTGGGTTCGTCGTGTCTCGACGAGATGATCGTGGCAGATCCAGAACTCGGCGCAGACGGGATCGGAGTCCATCTTCCCAGCCTCGTAAAGCACGCAGACGTGATCATGATGACACCCTGGTCTCGGACGGCATGGATTGGAACAACTTGGTTTCCTGGCAACACAATGCGGGCTACAACGCCTCCAGTGCATTTCCAATGCCGCAGGGCAACTACCAACAGAATCCCTCCTCTTCGCAACACTTTCAGCAACTACATGATGCCGTTTCCTCCGGAGCCCATACCGGCGAAGATCGTGAAGCCCATGATGCCACCACCTGCCCACGCACCGGTTCCTTCCTCCCAAACTACAACATCGCCTGGATACCCAGCCACGCTGCCAGTGCGGCCTCAGAAAGCGTGGCTTACCCCACCAGATGATTGGAAACCTGGTGACGGCATGTTTGACATCAGCCAGCTCTACTCTTTTAGCCTGCCCATGACGGTTGCCAACACCCCACACAATAATCTACGAGATATGTCTGGCGCTTGGTTCAGGTCATTCACGGGCGCATCACTAACTGGCTCCTGAGACCATTTGCTCACGGGAGATTCGTGACGTGGGAAGGATTTCGCACCCGCGCCGAAGCCCTGCTCTGGAGTACCTGTTCAAAGCTACTGTGCCGATCGCAGCCGCTCAACCTGCTTACCTTGGAAAAGGACCTCGCCAATTCACTTGGGCTCAATCTTGACGACTTCAATCAGCGCATCAAGGTTCACGATCACTTGGCCAATCTGGTAATTCAGTTTCTTCATCAACATCATTTAAACTCTTGCACCCTCTACCCAAGAAGGGGACATGCTCGAGAAGTACAATGATCTCCATCGAGCTCATGAGTTGCTCCAGGCACAGTACTCGGCGTCACAGCGAGCTTCGCCTTCTTCTACGTTGCCCTCTCAGAAAGATGATGCAGAGCTGGTTACACCGCCTCCGGCCCACCATTCACAGTCTTCGACGCCAACCAGCTCGCTGCCTACGGTAAGTGCGGCGGCCCTCGACGGCAGGTCATTTGATGGTCCATCACCAACAACCTCGGATCATACAATCTCTTCACGGACTGTCGGCCCCGCCTTCCAAGCCATCCACACCTCAGTTGCTCACCATGCGCAGCACGCCGGACATCATCAAGCACTACACATGGACCAGTGACCAACCGCGCTTATACCTCAAGCAGGCTCCCACTACCACTACCGTGGCGTCACTGGTTAAGTGGGCCAATCACTCGTCCCGTCTCAACGGCAACAAGTCCTTGGAGCCTATGGCGGCCCAGCTCTTGCAGGCGCGTCAACGCTTGCCAAAAGGAGATGCACCTACGTTTGCGGCCATGGCCTCTTTGTGGGGACTGGAACCCGGCTACACCGCCAAGCTCTCGGACAAAGCGCTGTGCCTGCTCGTCGTGGCGGCCCGCCTACTCACCGGGTAAGCTGTTTCCATTCTTTCGAGTATTCGCCCGGAGTGGCAATTGCGCGGCAAGTGACAAGCGGTTGAAAACTTGACAGTGCTCTACTTTGGACATGGCTTGTCTTGTGAGTTGCATTCCACCTTCGCGGATATGAAGCACCTTCGATCTCTGCGGACTCGCTTCCCGGACCTGTATGACTTCATTCAGGATCCGGGCCATCATCAACAACCATGCGTCTACATCAGACTCTCACCATGGCATAGCCCATACTACATTGGTGCTACAGAACAGGATGTTCTTCGCCGAGAACACTCACGCAGCCGTAAATATCTACAGCTTCTGCGGGGACAGCATGCCTTCTTCGAACCTGCGCTTCATGGAAGGGATCCAACAACTACTGGCTCTTCTGTGCAATTCCAGTTGAAATTAAACTTCCCCTTTCCTCAGTTTGGGTCCAGGAAAGCAAGTGGCAACACATGCTACGTCCACATCTAAATGCTCCCTGGGTGCACAGACTTCTTCGGAAGATTGATTTCCGAGAACATGTGGTTGACTTTCGCCGTCATTCGTTGTCCTCACCTACCTCATTATCTCTACACAAGCGTTTTCGGCGACGACTCCATCCTGATCTTCATTGGCAACTATGACCGGAGATGTTGGATGACATCCAGGCTCACTATCCACTCTTTATCAGCTGGGATCCAACACTGGTGCGTCGTTCCAAACTATGCGCGATTTGTTATCGGCGGCTTTTCCATCCACCCAGCTCTACTACTTCCTGCGACTTCGTCAACGAGCCTTTTCGCTCCAAGGCGCAGAAGCTCCTCGCCCAGGTCATGCGTAAGCGACAACTTCAGGTACCAACTACCATGACACAACTACTTCTTCCACCTCTACACGTTCGAAATTGGAAGGCTCAGCTTGGAACATGGTTGCAGCGTTGGGTTGCATCACACCGTGACCTTTTTCCTTCTTTATTTCTTCCAAAGATCCGTGTTGTGGAAACTCGCAGTGCCACCTTGGGAGACCGGATCTACAACTACCGCAACTGGCAGCGCAGATGGACTCCAGACACGTTGTTTCCGTGTCGCTGCTTAGACATGGATGACCCCAACATTTTTCGAGCACACACTCACGCAGTGATCTTGGATGAGTTTTCACGCATCAACGCTGACATTGATCCTGACATCATGGCAGCTTCCATGAAGGATCAGTATTTCGACAAGCTTCAACAACGTTTTGACACGCAGCTTCGTAAACTGGCTCGCCGTTGGCATGTACAAAGATCCAGTTTTTCTACTGACTTTCAACCTGTTCTGACGAAGTTGATCGATGAACATCGCTTAACGTTCAAGACCGTGGAAGAAATCCTGGGAAACCGTCTACAGGAGCCTCATGCCGCACCGAGACAGCATCATACAGGATGAGGAGCGAGTGAGGTCTGTCTCCGAACTGCCGGCTATGCGACCGCCACACGGCAATCCTGGACCGCTCAGGTCATCAACGAGATCTCCCGAGAGTTCAAGGTCTCCACGGACACGCTGCCCGAGCAACTCATTGTTCAGCTAGGCGTTTGCGAGAAGTGTTGGCCGCACATCCAGAAGACCAGACGGACCTACCACCGGTTTCAGCCCACCAAGAAAGACACGAGGAAAAATCACTTCGGGATCCTCTTTTCCTTCGAACCACGCCGCCAACTACCTGACAACCATCGCTCTCAGTCGATCTCACCGTTTTTCTGGGCGCACAACACCAACATCTACGCTGCCATCGCCATCCTGAAAGATGAGGAGCTCGTCCGGCCTTCGAAATGGCTGATGCAACCACCTCCCAATCCCGAATACACCAACTGGAACGATGGATTCTTCCAATGGGTTTCTACTGCAGAGGCAGCATTGTTTCTCATGAGGCAGCGGTGAAAGCTGCCGCCCAGTTTGCCGGAGTGCACTCTCATCGCCCCATTTGCATTGGGGGAGCGGCGAGACTGCGCCAACCCCACTGCGTCATTCCGCGCGGGGGCACGTATGCCGACATTGCAGCTTCCCATTACTATGATTGCATTCATGCCAAAGACGGCAGGTGGAAGCTTCGATCATCCATTGCGGTTCCTAGCTACTTGGGGATGTTCTGGTGAAGGCCTTCGTTACAACTCCCTTGCACTACCTCTCCGCGGTTTGTGCCAACTGTTTTCGTGGTATCTATCATGACGCTTATCTTCCGAAAAAGCACGCGGTGTTGTTGCATGCTTGCGGGTTGATGCACCTTGTTGCTTGGTTGCTTCTAATTTTGATGCTTCCGCAGTTTGGGGTTTGCTACTGATCGGATCACTCCACCATCACCAGCCGCATCGTGCTGTCATGGATCATGGAGACCTTTCACGAGAATGTCGATACCTACTTCACTCCATCAGTATCCTGGTAGCCTTGAGGGTCACCAGCGACATCCACAACCACCGCTTCCCCCCGCGGTACCCATTGGTCATCCTGCTGTCCCCCCAGTACCTACAGTTCCCGAGATACAGCCACCGCTCCCGCCTCCTTCGACACCGGCGCCAACATCTCCGAAGGCATCATCGGTGAGACCAACTTACGCATCGATGCCCATCACGTTGGTGGCTACTTCTACTAATCGAGTGGAACCGGCCGATCTCATCGAGCCAGTGAGTGACAGCGCCTCCAGGGAGCGCAATCGGAGAAGGAGGTCCAGACGCCGTGACGCACATCGGCATCGGTCTCGAAGCCGTAGCCATCGCAGACGACCGCTTGGCCGTCGGGGACCTGCTCTTGCTTCAGACCATCGTGACTATCCACAGCGGCGGGGAGAATGCGAAACTGCCCGCTCCGTACAAGGCCGCTCAGAAGACGGGGACGAAGGATCTCCAAGGTGAGCAAGACATGTGCCGCCATAGAAGACAGGCGGAAGCTGCAAAGATGTCGGGTGATCACCCGGCGTGTCGACCATCCGGCCTCTCCTGCTATGGCCGTTGAATCTCGGCAAGCGGTAAAAAGTCCTCAGTCTACGGATTTAGCAGTAATGCATGCCAGTTTGCGTTGTTTGTGTTGACTCGCAGCCACCTCTTGCTTGTGTTGTCCTTGCGTTGATTACGCTTGCCATGTGGTTTTCTCCAGAGTTCGTGAATAACCTGGTGGCGGTGCTCAACGTTCTCGCCTCCCAAGTTGCTACAGCCTTGAACGCCCTGAACTTTGCTTGGCGGTAGATCGAAATTCGGAATCAGATCCCCGGATGGCTCCCAGGGCGCCACGTAACTCAAGACATGGACTACGCCCACGCATCATCACGGAGCGCATCACATCAGATCGGTCTCGCACTCCCCCTCACACCAGGACTCGGCCCGTGGACACTTCTTCGACCTGGAATATGGTCACCTCCTCAGGAAACACGTCGTGAAGTTCCAGGAGGAAGCCCTGGTCATCGTCCAGATGCTCTGGTTGACCGATTACCACCACCAAGAGCACTCGTTCCCAACGCAGCAAGCAATGACCGTGGACCGGTGACGACACCGTCTTCTACGCCTGATTCGGATTCGGACGGTTCTGTCCGTCCACATCCCGGTGCTTCATCGTTTCGCCCATCACCGACAGTGGTGCGCGGACCTCGAGAACTTCTGCAGGAATTCACTATTGCCCTCCGCAATGCGTATCATGAACCATTCACGGCGTGGACACAAGGTGAGCTGGATGAGATGGTCAGGCGCAAAAAAGACAAGGATGCTAGGCCCACCTACAAGACTATCGCCCGCTCCCTCCAGAAGTCTGCCGAGGAAGTCAAGCAGGCGTGGAAGGTCTACCAGCAACTTGAGGCGCGCGGTTAGACTACTTTGCAGCATTGGCGCCGTCAAAATTCCTTTCGCGTGGTTGTGCATTGCTTTGGACTTGGTGTTGTCTTGCCTTTTCTTGCTGTCCTGAGTGTTCAAAACATGATGGAACAAAATGTGCAGACATGTATAACCTGGACCCATGGAGTGCCGCCGACGTGGTTGCAGTATCACGGACCCGCACTTCATGATCGCCTATCTAGAGGCCAAGAAGAAAGGACATTGCGAATGACGGTACCACCGCCACCTCCGCCGCAGTTGATACTACCTCCTCCTCCTCCACCACCACCACCACCACCGGAGATTCTTCACCCGCAGTTTATGACTTCAACTACCTCTTCCCCCCGAGGACAACCTTGCCCGGCTACTATGACCTCTGAACGCACACGACGCTCAGTTCGCAGTACCGACCAATTCAGTGCTGATGATCTCACGCGTACCCCGAAGCGCACTCGAACTTTGAAACCTACTGCATCAACCTCTGCAGAGCATTATTCTCGTCGACCCTTCACCGTGTTCACTCCCAAAAGGTCTACTCGTGCAACACGGTCCAGAACCACAAGATGCAAGCATTACTGCCATGCCTTTCTACATCATGGACGGAAGTGTCTTTCTCCCTGTGTGCGACGTCAACCAGGACATTTCCATTGCAGATGCGCACGTCATCAACGGCGGTGAACCATTGCCGAAATATACCACATGCTTTGTCGCTGCATCTCGCCTTGAGTTTGAAAAGTTGTTCTGCTTTGCATTGCTTGCTGATTGTGCATGGCATGCATGTCGGTTTTGGCATGTTTGTTCTATCGCAGACCCCTTGGCTTCATTTGCCCTTTAAATTCTGACATGGTGGCTCATCCGGTTGTCATGTTGCCGCGCTACTTTGAGTACCACATTGAGCGAGGCCCGGCAAACACACGAGTGGAATGGATTCGTGTTTACACGCCGGGTATGTGGCAGCCTGTGGCAGAATCCACACTTGGACCGGCTCCGGACCGCGCGTCCACATATCGTGAATGGCGCAGAGTTTACCACTTTGACGTGTACTTGCCTCGTGACAGCACAGGAGGCACCACTGCGGATGCACTGGCAACACCTGTCTCCTACGCTTCCTATCACACGTGGCAATGTCGTGATTGGCACACACGGGGATACCAGCGCCTTGGTGACCCACGCCCATACATTGGATCGACAGATTTCTTGTCCGATGGATTGTCGTCGTCTTCGGCGTCTTCAGTGCCCGACGGTGCGTGGCGTGAACCTTCTCCCCCTCCGAGCTATAATCCTGATTTTGATTGGGGCGAGTGACATTGATGCTTGGACTGAGTGTTGTTAAACATTGCGCTGGTTGTGTCTTGCATCTAGAGCGCATTGCCTGCGGCCTTTTGATTGATTGCCTTGATTCATGTTTGTTCCTTGCAGCCGTGTGCACATTTGACTATCACCATGCCGTGGTTAGAATGGTGCCCTGACCCTCAACGACCTGACGCTCAATGGGTCAAGATCTTTCATCCAGGATCATGGACACCACAAGATGAACGTGATGATCCGCCTCCACGTCATACGACAGGGAGTGGAAGGAGTTCTATGCTCCAAATCTTGCCCAAGAAGGTGAACAGCCCGCCAGGAGCACTTGGCACAAGAGGGACTGGACCACTGAGGGCTACCGGCGTGTTGCAGCCCCTGAAGCTGATCACGGCTTCAATACTATGTCTTCTCCTGATCAACATAGCGTGGCCACGCAATCATCGGCTTTGTGTATGTCTCCGCAGATGTTGAATGCGATTCTTCGATCTTCGGATGCTTCGGCTTTCTCTACTGAGGATCTCACTCGTCTTCAAGCTGGGATCTGTCAGCAACTGTCGGATCGCGCGCGTCAAGCGTCCCATCAGCACCAACCAGTACGTGCGTCTCGTGGAGTTGAACCACCTGAGTCTATTGGGGTCGCTGATCCTTATCTGCCTGCGACCCAACCATGCAGCTCTACCAACAAGGAGAAGCCTATCTTCGAGCTAAGCGATGAATAGACTGATGCGTTTTGATCGTGGTACAAAAGGGTGCTTTCTCATGCGCTTGCTTTCTTGTGTGTTTGCTGGTTGTGCATGGTTGTGCATGGTGACTGTTTCCTTGCTAGCTGGATCGGAACCTGCGGTACGCCCTGTACGCCCTGTCTTTCACTTCGACATGGACACAGATGATGCAACTCAGACGTTGCCCCGAACTGACGAGCAGCACCCATGGCTCGAATATTCCGTCTGGCAAGGTCAGGAGTGGGTGCGGATCTATACCCCGGGACAACTTCAACTGTGGCACCCAGAAGAGGCAGTACCTGACCTACCAGACAACTCGTTTCGGGAGTGGAAACGGGTAACCGATCCTGATGATGGGAGTCGTGAACCAGGTCAAGCATGGACAATTCGTGACTGGCAACATCAAGGCTATCAACGGATTTTATCCCGCTATGAGTCTTTCTCCACCCATCATGCTCCGGATCAACCGCTGGTTGAGGTGCAAAATCCGGACATCATCCGGGTCGAGGAGATGTTCACCTACGCCCCACCCATATCTGACGAGAGTTGAGGAGCTGAGCATGTGATCTTCCGGCAGAAAAAGAGACTTTTCGCCCCTCACAGAGGGGCGTGTGTGTGCGGAGTGGCAGAATACCCTGCCACCAAAACCTTTTTCCACTGCAGCAGGGGGCACAGGCCCATGGTGGTGACCTGTGCCAACGAAGCTAACCCATCATGGGGGAAACGCGGACTGATCATCCGCGTGTACCTGCTTTTGTGAAGTGATGTTTCTGAAGGTCCTTTTGGTCCCCTCCCTGAACCGCCGTTGCTTTTGTGTGCCCCTGTTCAAGTAACTAGAGTGAAGCTGAGTGATGTGCGAGCCGAAACTTATTGTACTCGAGACTCATCAGTTGTACTCGAGACTCATCAGTTGTACTCGAAAGATTAGAACCCTCCATCTGGAGTCTAAGTGTGTGTGTGTGTCAGGAATTGGACTGCAGGTTGTATTTCCTTGCTTCCATTTTGGGCACCTATTCTTGACCCAAACCTGCAGTGATGGATCAAGGCTCAGACACTGAGCCTAAGGTGCGACCCTTTTGCAGCTTGCACACCGCCACCAGTATTGCGCGCGACACGACCTGGTGGGAGCCTCAGCGTCCTTTTTCTTCCGTATTTTTTTAGCGTCGCGGTGCCAGCTTAGGACATTGTTGTCGGGCGAGGAGCTAACAGCATAGAGGGCATGCCAATGCTGCTGCCTGCCATGCAGTGCCCCATGCCATGTTTGGTCGATGTCAGACGGAACGGTGCATTTGATGATGTTGCCATTTGCCAGGTCCTTCCTGGATAATCTAGGACTTTCGCCGTCTTCTGCTCCTTCCTCAGATGCATGGCCAACTGACATTGTTCTGACTTAATGTCGAATCACCTTAAGCAACTTTTGAGGCTGGACCGGGATGGCTGTGCGCACGCAGCCCAAGCAAATGCCCCGCATTTTGCGCTTGCGCTCGAGACCATTCGCTCAGGTGTCCAGAGAGTCATTGAACAGCTTCTGGCAGGGAGAGTGCGCTGCGGTTCAAAGTGGATGGCGCGTGCAGAGCCAAGCTGTTTTGGTCCCATAAGTATCCCTGGTCTCTCGAACCTCTGGCTCCAAACTGTAGAATTCCAATTGTTTCTCTCCATGAACGCTTCCAAGCTACAAGTTGGCAACGCGCAGGCCGGGCTCTTTTCCCTGAAGATGGCATGTTGATTGGTGGGAGGCTTGCAGAGTCAGCCTGCTTCAAACCAGGCCCGCGCGACTGCCAGTTCCACTTGGGCCATCATCGGCATCACTTTGATTTTGTCCCTGGGCTGCGTGCCAGCACTGGAGAGTCGGGCACCAGTTCGAAGCTGGCTCAGCCGTCAGGCTGAATGGAGTTCGGCGCTGCGCTCCAGTGGCGCTGCAGCCATTCACTAAAGGACGCACGCGCGGCCATTGGTTGGGATCTGATGGTTGCAACATTTGGCTGTGGCTCAAAAAACCGGAATTCCAAAATGGGTTGCCCTGGTAAGTGGAAACGTGGACCAAAACCTGCGGTTTGCCCCTCCTGGTGAATTTTGAGCCACACCCATTTGTATCCATTTTTGTTCCGCATCCGCCTTGGAGCTGCCTCCCGAAGGCATTCGGAATTCAACAGGGGATCCTTGGTGTTGGATGGGGCCACTAAGACCCTTGGAGAAATTTGGATGTGCTGGAAGGAGAAGCCTTGGAGAGACTCCGGGAAGACATGTTTCATGGCTTTGGGAATTCGGTTGTTTTGGTTGCATCGCCAATGTTTGCAGAGTTGAACAGACTCAGGGATGGCATGCATGTCCCCTGATCCATAGAGTGCAGTCAGCGTGTTCAAATTGAAGTGCAGTATCGGCAGGACTAGGGCCTGCTGGCTGGTGTGCCTATGCATTTGGGCTGATATTTTGTGTGATTTGACAAGCCAGAGCAGATGATACGTTGCCAGAGGTGCTTTCGGGATTCTTCTTTGCTTATGCAGAGGCTTGGGCAAGATATCTATTGCATAGCTTAGTTGCAGAGGACCTAGTATCTTTGGCGGTGCAGGGCTACCGTGGCTTTCAGCAGAAGTTCTCGCCGCTGGTTGTCCGGCGAGCTTTTTTGCTGGATGGCTCGCAGCCACTTCACCGTCAGGTGCAAGCCAAAGTGTCGAGCTGTTGGATGCCGACAAATTGTCGCCTTGAAACCAACATTGCTTGTTAGGTGCTTGCTCCGGCATATGCTATGGCCTTCTTCCACACGCACAGAAAGCGCAAGGCTGGGATTCAGAAGTCGTGAATACCTTGGCTTGCCATTTCTTGTCTTTCAGCAAGGCGACCAACCAAAATGCACTTTCCATTTACGCAGATGGACCAAGCGAGGCAGCTTCCTGGGGCTTGATCGTTGGCATCATGGTGATTGTTGCCCTTGCTGCGATCCAAGAGAAGTTAAATGACATGCCTTTTGTGCTGAGTGAAGAAGTCATGGAACTTGAGGTCAAGCGCATGCCGTATCCCTACCGGGCGATTTTGGATGCTGGCGTTTGTGCTGGCCTATCGTGGGGGATGGGCGTTTGCCTCAACTACACTTCGTGCTTGGTTTGGTGGATTTGCCAGAGCAGGATGATGTTATGAGCAATGGTCAATTATCACTGTCATTTGCTATAGAACAGGATATTGCACTGGGTACACTCATCTAATTGACACTAAGACCACGTCAGTCATGCGCAGCTTCGTCAATTACTGTAAGCCCATTGAGCTCGTACATTCGGCAACAGGGTGCATTCATTCTGCAAGGGAAAACATCAATCGCTTTAACATTCGGCTCTGGCACAGCTCTCGCAGGTGCTACGCTTTACATTTACTTCAAGTCCCTGTCTACCGGGAAGTTGCCAGATGTTGACCCGCTGCAGCCTTATATGTGGAGCAGTTTTGCTTTCTCGCACTTGGCTCCTGGTCTCGCCCATGCGCTGAAGGTGCTTGCCGGAACCGTAGGAAAGCAACCTCCGCTGCTACTGGCACGTCGGCATGCGCCCAGGCCAAAGAATGTTTGAGTCACAGCGGACTGCTAGACTATTGGAGCAACACGACTTTAACAGAGCAAGGTCCAGCTTTGCGATTTCCTGAAGCTCACTGGATATCAAGCTGCTTAAGGCAGCAGTTGCGCCACGTCATGAACATCGAAGAAGGGCTGATCTGGGCATCCAGACAAGGTTTGGCGCCGGCCCGTGATGAGCTTGTGGCACAGGATCACTTTCTATCAACCGTGGCACTCCGTTTCAATTGCTGCTTAGAGCCTCACAGTATGCACAAGGGGTTGAGAGGTTGAAAACGAGGAGGGGGGGCGAAGCAGTTTTGTGCATCGTGCACACCTTGCTCACTTTGTCCTGTCAGCTCTGCCGCTCAAGTCTTTCTTCGGGGTGAGCAGTGATGCGACTGACTCTTGTTGACATGCCAGAGATGCGCAAGCGAACAACAACTCGCAACCTCGGACCTTGCGTTCTGGGCAAGTGACACCAGCTATGGCTGTTTATACGGGCCATTTGGGCGGGATTACCGAGTCTTGCTCTCAGCATGAGTTTATAGTTGATGCGTTGCGCTGTATCGTGTGCGCACACACGCCTTGAATCTCAGGTCCGTCATGCAGTACAATGAACTCTCTGGACCTGCATTCGTTACCTTCATGTTCTTCGCTTTGTTATTTGTGATTCCGGCGACGATTAGCAATGCGATCAGCTGCAATACAGTGCCAGCCCAAGCGTTGAAGAGAGGCAGCATTGTGCTCCAAGACGCCCACTAGATCAACTCCGCCATACAGGTGCTGCACTTGATTTCTCAATCTGCTTGCCCGGTTGGGTTTTGCGAGAGGGAACTCTGAAGCGAGCTCTGAGGGATCGCGACTACTTGCACATCCAAGACTTGCTGAATCCCGAGGTGACTCGGATGGTGACGATCGCTTTCGTGATGCGAAAGTTGTAGAACGCAGGTGGCCAGCACACGCAGCATGACAAAGCACCCACAAGGTTCGGAAGCATCATTTGGACTTCAACGCGCATCTCCACGACCGTTTCGAGGGCAAGCGCTTCGTTGAGGCGGTCTTTGCTGTAGCATTTTTGTGTTGATGGGGATGAAGTGGGATCATCATCAGCCATTGTACGCATCATTCGCTAGAACGGGAAGGATGAACATTCCATGTGAGGAGTTTGATTACCGCACGTGTGATGGATGTTATGAACTGGACTTGGAGGTCAGAGGAGAGCCTGGGACCTTTGTTGCCTTCTCGTACGCGACCTGCAAGGAGGCTTTGCCTTTAAATGCTGCCATGAAGGGAACTTGATGCTGTGCAGGTGATGAGCGACCACGCCTCATTCAGCTCCAATCCTTTCAAAGACGACCGCTTGGTAGCGCTGAACACCATGTCCAAGGCACCTGAGAGTTCTAGTTTGGGGTGGCAATGAGTGTGCAACGCAAGTCAGCCAACAAGCTGCATTGCAGAAAACAGGGGTAGTTTGTTTGCCTGCCGGAGGCCGACCACGCAAGGGTTTTGAAGTGCGTGCACAAGTATTACACCCAGGACCTGCAAGCAACTGGGGATCCACGTTCGGTGCAAGAAAGCAAGTGTAGCCCTTCAAATGTGCATGAAGCTGAGACAAATCCATCCGCGAGGGTGCTCTGACTCACTGGAGTTGCTCTC
The DNA here is from genome assembly GCA_963377175.1 of Effrenium voratum. NCBI lineage: Eukaryota > Dinophyceae > Suessiales > Symbiodiniaceae > Effrenium > Effrenium voratum. The sequence goes on along the minus strand of CAUJNA010000680.1, from coordinate 1,157,797 downwards.
CAGCTTGCATTTTAGCATTGCCGGGGTAGCTGAGTGCCTGAATATTTGACGCTTCAGCCAGAAATAATTTCTGTTTTCAGCATGGGTAGCAACCTCATGACTGGGACAGGATGCCGTGCAAAATTTGCACGGACGCGTCAAGGAGGCATTGAATGACAGCTGCACCGTGCCGCAAAACACATTCTGCCAGGTGATTGAGAAATGCACTGCGGACTTGAGTGCGGGCAAGGCTGCTTCATGTTGCACGGGCCTGGCAAATGTTTCAGTGGGGAAGGTGGACGTTGTGTGCTGGGCCAAGAGAATTCACATGGTATCTCAGCCGCATAGCCGCCGTTCAATCATGGTGCCCGAGGCTTGCACATGCAAATGCCGTATCAGCTACTTGCTCTTGCGCGAATTGTGACACGTGGGAACCCGTGTAAAGATTGATGCAATGACTTCAGAACTTGAGACGCAAATGATGCCCTGCACATGGCACTAGTTCGGTAGCGAAACCAGCGCCGAAGCAGTGCCACCCAAGCTCGGAAAGAATAGCAGCATGGATGCAGTTGCGCCTACGCGCACCCCCTCGCCAGCAGCCTAAACAGCGGCCACATGTCATGTAAGCGACCAAAGCACCCTGAACCTGCTTACCAGGCAAGGGGTCTTCTTGATTCTTGTTCATCGCCGCAAGTGAGTCAGGCTCACGCTTAGCAAAGTGCCAGGCATCATCATGCCCAAACCGCTTTTGTCAGCTGGGCATCGTCTATCGTCGCACATGAGTTAAGTGATGTGCCAGCCACAAGCGCACGGACCAAAAGAGTATCGTCGCAAGTCGGTCACCAGCCCCACTTAGGCCCTCAGAGGCATGCGTGTTTCATGACTCCACCGCAGCTGCAGTTGTTTTTATTTGGCGCTGTCTGTCACTAAGTCCGGGACGCTTGCGCGCCTGGGCCTGAATCTCGACTGGGAAGCTGTGGATGAGGCAAGAGTGGCTGTGCAATCATCGTGGTCATTTTGGGTTTACTTAGCTCTCATTAGACATCATTGTGCAGATCGTGAAACTGAACGATGCCATGGTGACACTGGTGGCTCCTCTTGGTGGAGTTGGTCGGACGAATAGATTCTCTGTGGAGTTGCACTCATCATTCTGCCTTGAGGTCAGCGCTACTCAACTCTTTCGAGGACCTGGATGTTGCCCTTCTTCTCAGGCCAACACGCAATCTATTATCAAACATACGTCAAACTCAGAGAGCTTCGGCAGGCTTGGTGCGAAGTATTTGGCCGACTCTGCTCATGGCAAGCCCAATCAGAGCTAAAAACTTGAAGCCTGTTTCCATCAGACCTGTACTGAAGGCATGGACTCTTGGATTGCGATGTACTTGGAAGATCATCAGGCGCGCGGCACAAGTGTGCGCTGCCAATGGAGCCACAAACGTGAGATGTCACGAGGCCTGATGTCACCGTCTTACATCCACCGCCCAGACCACGCATGGGCGGGACTCTGTCAGAGCTTTGAGATATTATGTCTGGGAGAGTCGCGACAAAGTACCAAGCGCACAGGCCTGTGGTGGCACCCCGAGCTGCTGCCTCTAGTTCCAAGGCGTGGCAACTGCATCAGTTCCTTGGCAGTGACGAGTTTGCAGGTATTTCCTTTCGCTACATCGAATCCTGCAACAGGCAGATGCTTTCGAGGTAGTCGGTGTGTGTGCTTTGTTCCTGCAGGACTCTGATGGGCCACTGAGTGGAATCAAACAGGCGGGATGCAGTGGATACTGACAGGGTCCCAAGTGACTGATGACAGGGTATAAGCAACGGTGACATCAGCTTGGCAGAGGCCCTGACCCTCATGGTGCGCTGGGGATGGGATTGGCACGGCCCCATAAAGCGAACTCCACATCTCAGGTACAGCTCATGGTGAACATGACCTCCGCCAACGCATTGTGCTCGTGCGCAGGGATTCGCTCACGAGCCATGGTCACACCAACACGCCAGGCTTGTTTTCCGGCTGGCCACCGAGAAAACAGCAGCGAAGGAGGCACGATATACACGTGCGATGGTGTCCAGGGCAGTACCCCCATCAGGTGTTCGCAGATTTGCCCAGTCTCGGAGATGCCTTCATACAAGAGGCCGGCCAAGTCAAGTACCTGGCTGCCACTGTGATGAAGTCTTGAAGTCCCATGATGGGACTCAGATGATCGGCCCTGTTCCTGAGCAAGTTTTTCTTGCAGGTTCTTCGTCTAGACGCTCCGTTGCAGCGCAACCCTCGAAGATGTGTGCAAGTCGGCGGCACGCTCAAGTTCCTTCAGCGCTGCATCACGTAAGTCTGCAGAGCGAGGTCCAAAGTGGAAGGCCGAAGGCACCGAAGGGGTGCGCGTGGGATCTCAGGCGAGTGAGCAGCTTCACGCGGGATCTTTGCTCTTTTTTATTTTTATTTTAAGCATAATGGGACTCGCGTGGGCAGATCTTACTCTTCCTGGGAGCAGCCAACATGGATCCTGCCGTCTTCGACGGCCCGCAGGAATTCAGGCTTGCAGAGAGGGCAGTTTTCGGAGAGGCCAAACAGCCAGATTTGGGAATCATCATTAAACAGTGATGCTGGCGTAGTCTTGCCGTATGAGGGGTGTCATTGGACCAGTGTTTAGTTTACGGGCTAACGGATCACCTCGACAGCAACGTTTCCCAACGGACATCATTTCGTGTTGACCAACTCGGCAGTGATGCTGGTTGTGGCCACAGCTTTACGGCCACCGACGAGCATGCGCCTACATTTAGACAACAGACAAGTGTTTCCTAGATAAAGAAAGCGGTGATGCTGCTGGGGACAACCTTTTCAGTCACTTTAATCGACCTAGTTTTAGACAGTAGAAGTCCTTTGCGGATGCTGGTGGCGACGACTAATTTTGTCTACAAAGAGAGCTGGAAGTACGCGAGACCACAGGCTATTCCACAGATTGTTTTGTCTTGCATTTTGTCCCGGTTGGGTCATCGCGACATCTACTTTGGATATGTAACATCTTGTGACCAAGCCCAAATGACCTGAAGCAACTGCGACTAGCCTCAAGAAAGCTTCACTAAGGTGCGAGAGGTTAGTTGGCTTTGGTTCAGGTTGGTTAAGGTTGGTTAAGGTTGGTCAAGGTTGGTCAAGGTTCTCATATCTCTCGGACCTACCCTAAATCCCCAACCCCAAGCCCAAGGCCCTAAACCTCAAACCCGAAGCCAAAAGCCCGAAACCGGAAAACCAAGAGCCCCACTACCCCACCCAAACCCTAAGCCGCAGGACCAAGACCCGAAGCCCTGAACCCAAGACCCAAATCGAGCACCCACTGAACAGCATTGGCCCGGAAGTAACATTTGCTGACAGGCGCGGCATAAATGGAAGAAAGGAACGAAGGCAAGTCACGCGGGACCCTTTAGCCAGTCAGGTTTGATGACGGAAAGTGAGTCAACGTTAGTTGCGGGTCAGTTAAGGCTGGCTAAGTCAGCAACTCCCAGTGCATGCTCCGTGACACTACTCTCCCAACCGACTTATGCTTGACTGTAGAAAAGGGGGTCGGCGGATTCCATACAGACATCCCACCGCAAATTCCAATTAAGCCTGCTCAAAGCACTGGCAAAATAGAATGTTAGGATTGTGTTTCTCAAACAAGAAGCTGTTCAGGATGAAGTCGTGCCAGGTGGCATCATATTGCTGTGCCAAACTGCTGATTTTGGAAGGGACCACTTGCACAGGGCCCAACTGCAGAGGTTGTATCACACGCAAGCACAAACACACAAACACACACAACTCACACACACACACACACACACACACACACACACACACACACACACACACACACACACACACACACACACACACACACACACACACACACACACACACACACACACACCACACACACACACACACACACACACACACACACACACACACACACACACACACACACACACACACACACACACACACACACACACACACACACACACACACACACACACACACACACACACACACACACACACACACACACACACACACACACACACACACACACACACACACACACACACACACACACACACACACACACACACACACACACACACACACACACACACACACACACACACACACACACACACACACACACACACACACACACACACACACACACACACACACACACACACACACACACACACACACACACACACACACACACACACACACACACACACACACACACACACACACACACACACACACACACACACACACACACACACACACACACACACACACACACACACACACACACACACACACACACACACACACACACACACACACACACACGCACACACACACACACACACAAGCGCGCACAGGCAACCAAACATCCAAACACCCAAGCACCCAAACGCCCAATCACCCAAACACGGGAACGCGCACGGCCACATGCGCAACGCGCGCGCGCGAGGATAGGCGAGTTCGACGCGCGCACGCGTGCTCGCGGGCCTGGCCCGCGCCCAGCCCATCTACGCCCACCACCCAGTCCACCATTAGCCCGCCCTTTGCCTCCACAGTTATGATTCCACCCAAACCCAAAACCAACACCTTGAACTCAGCCTAACCCATCCTTTGCCCACAGCCCTACTTAACCCGCTCTGAACCCAAACGCTGCTCTCACCCACCGCCAACCCTTAGACCGCAGGCAAAGGGGCCCAGTCTGTGCTTCGCGAGGTGCAGCTGCAGCTCAGCGGCCGTGACGCCAAGGCCTTGGTTGGCCGTTGGGCGGTAGGCGCCAATTTGTCTAATAAGGCGTGAACAAAAAGTTGTTGCGGCGCGTAACACAACAGGACCATATTCTCTTTTGGCCTCCAAACACGCTACCAACAGTTGTGCGACTCCAGCTGCAGACGTGGCCGAGGTTGCATCCAATTTCTGGCGGTAGTATGGGGCGTCAGTCAATGGCTAGCAATGAGACGGCTGTTTCATGGCCGGACCCAAACTAGGCCAATCTTGGTCCGCGTCGAAGGCGCAATAAGATTCTGCAGCGCGGCCAATCCTTCCTGAGATTCGGACTTGCAACCCTCAACACGCCAAGGTTAGGGATCTGCAAGATTGGTGTTTTCAGGCAGCTGTTTCCGAGCCGGGCCCAGCTCATGAGGGAAGTTCCGAACATAACGCGGAAGGTTGCACTTTGTATGTTTTTCCCACCTTCAGGGTGCCTGCACTCCTGTGGTGCGATGTAAGCTTCCCTTGCGCACACCATCCAAAGGGGTGTGCCAGAAGGGCAATTAGTTAGCACGAAGGATCTCACGAGGGAAGTCGGGCGAGAGCGGAGCGCGAATCACAAGAGTCAGCCGGAGAGGACCATTTGGGTGTTTTTTTCTCATTTTGGGGGTTCGAAGAGAAACGCAAAGGACACCACACAAATGAATGTTCAACCTTGCAGTGTTTTGACCATCGCCAGGCGATAAATATACTAAGGGACATGACTGGCCCGGCCACTCTGCGGCCACTACGAGGGCAAGGGATTAGACTCCGATCATACGGTTCCTACGCAAGCTTTTGTGGGAGGAAAGGGGAGGGCCTTTGGTCCCCCCCCTTTAATTTCCATCTCAAAGCGCTAATCGCCTACCTACCTAGTTTCATGCGGTTTATAGGAGGCTTATATAACACCCTTCACAACCATGTTCTTAGAACCAATCGTCCACAGGCTTTGGGGGGCTGATCACGAGTAGGGTTCTCGATGTTTCCCTCTTTACCATCGCCCGGCCAAAAGGACACTGGCATCAAATGGTCTTTCCCAAAAGGAGATGTGGCGAGAATGCAAACCACCGTTCCTTTACCACCACTTATTCCAAAAGGGGTAAGTATCACAAATTAACGCCAGCAATGGCTCTAATCGTCTTCCCAGAAATGACATGGGAGTCAAAATCAGTGGGTGGTGCCACGCCCTTGGTTTCATGTTTGTCGCTTTGATGTTTGGTGTGAGCCTGGCCATTGAACCCGACCGAGCCTGATCCTGGAAAGTGACAGTTCCCCATGAAGCAGAAAACAGAGTTTTAGCGGTGGCTAGAGCCACTTCGACCCCAAGTAATTTCTGCATGTATTCAAGGTGCACTACTGGTTCTGGATTGGGTCATGTGTGTTTCTCCCAAGCATGATCGCCCCTGAGAGCAGATCAGTTTTCACCCACGAACTAACCCTCTTTCATGGCACAGAGAGCTAAAAGAGGCAGTTACTGAGCAAGCCGGCAATAGCCCACTCCCCCAAAATCAAGAAGCCCATTTTTGTGCCATCCTTCCGCAGGCGCAAGCCGATTGCCCACTGTCAGGGGAGAGTTCGGGCTTTGTTTTCTGGAAGCCAAAGCGAGACAGCATGTTTTCTTTGGAGCCCTTCAAACATTGCCAGACTTGGCTTACCTCTAAGACGATGCTTTTCGGTTTTCCTCGTTTTGCCATTTCAAGCAGGAAGAAGTCTATTTTTGGAAGTGGGTCGAAGCTTGGCCCTCCAACAGCTAAGCAGAGTCCTTCCTCACAATAGAGCCACCGACGCTGTTTCCTGTTGACTTCCACGCGCAAAGGTTGTTCCCAAGCTGTTTTCCATCCGAAGCATAAGCCCACCAGGCTTAAGACAAGAGTACATCGGCGCTGCAAATACATGACACGGGTTGTGCTAGGTTCTCTACGAAATCTGCTCTGTGCAAATATCTCTGCGAATGATTTTCTGTGCAGGTTCTGCACGTTTCTCCGTGCAAGCTCTTTGTGCAAGTTTCTCTGTACCAGTTCTCCTTTTGCTATGCAAGTTCTCTGGGCAAGATTCTGCGTGCAACTTCTTTGCGAAAGTGCCTCAAGTTCCCTGCGCAAGTCTATCGCAAACAACCAGACACTTTCCGAAGACTCATCTTGAGTACCAAAGAGTAGCACAACAGCCAGGGTTTTGCGCATCGAACGCGCCGATCTTCGCACATGCTCGCGCGAAGGCCGAACAAGTTGCAGATCTCTCTCTCTCTCTCTCTCTCTCTCTCTCTCTCTCTCTCTCTCTCTCTCTCTCTCTCTCTCCCTCCCTCCCTGTCTCCGTCTCCGTCTCCGTCTCCGTCTCCGTCTCCGTCTCCGTCTTGCTCTCCGTCTCCGTCTCTGTGTCTTTCTCTGTCTCTGTCTCTCTCTCTCTGTCTCTCTCTCTCTCTCTCTCTCTCTCTCTCTCTCTCTCTCTCTCTCTCTCTCTCTCTCTCTCTCTCTCTCTCTCTCTCTCTCTCTCGCTCTCTCCCTGTCTCCGTCTCCGTCTCCGTCTCCGTCTCCGTCTCCGTCTCCGTCTCCGTCTCCGTCTCCGTGTCTGTCTCCGTCTCTGTCTCCGTCTTGCTCTCCGTCTCCGTCTCCGTCTCTTTCTCTTTCTCTGTCTCTGTCTCTCTCTCTCTCTCTCTCACTCTCTCTCTCTCTCTCTCTCTCTCTCTCTCTCTCTCTCTCTCTCTCTCTTTTCTCTCTCTCTCTCTCTGTCTCTCACTTACTCTCTCTCTCCCTCTGGCACGTCGACCGCGCCGATGCCGAGGCTCGCGCGGGAATGTCGAACAGTTGCCAAGCACCCGTTTGTTTGTTTCTTTTTTTTTTTGGGGGGGGGGAATGTTGCTTTTTTTTGGCCTCGGTTGGGCTGGCTGTTTTCGGGCTTTCGGACCAAGCCGCAGGCGGAGTCCTTCAGCGTGGCGCGGCTCTGGGGGGCCTTCCGCGCCGCGCAGCGCGGCTCGGGGCTTTGGCCCGGCCTGGGCCCTGCGACGCTGCGGGCCGGGAGCTACGGAGGCCGTTCTCGCATGTGGAAAATCGGGCGGGGCTCGCTTTCCGTGCTACAGAGTCCTTTGAAAGTTATGAAGTGGTCATGGGAATGACCCATTTGTCACAGAAAGAGTGATTTCCCACAACAGTGTTGTTTCCTTTGCTTTTGCCATGGCTTTCGTCTCGAAGGTTAGTGCGAAGCATGCTGAGCCTTGACTTGTATGCTCCATAGCTTGTTTCGGTTCATGCCCCTTTGTAACAACAATATCTGACTGATTCGTGGTGTGAGTTTTGCCGGAGCCTGGAGTTCCTGGGCGCCCAAGCCCGTGCTGATTGGGGCGTCCAGGGTCACAGGGTGATCGCAGAGGAACTCGTTGTATCCGCTGCTCGATCAGTGCAGGGGCTGAGGGCGCTGGATCTTTCTTTGACCCGGCAGCGCCCGCAACCTGTGCTCTCCAGTTCTCCGGCACCTCCTTGTCTAGCTTCCAAGGCTAGCCCACCAGCTCCACCAAGGACAAGTGGCTCAGCAGGCGTCCCTGATCGGCTCAAGGTCGAGAAGGCTGAGCCCACTTCTGAGTACGAGGAGAGCGAGGAAGAGTCACCCGCGCCTGACCCACCAGTGCCCGTTGAGCGGGAGAGGACCCAGAGTCCCCGCAGACCTTCGCCAAGTTACCGTGCATCGGGCCGTGCCCGCGGTGCTGGTAGTGAGAAGGAACCCCTTCCGCGCCGAAAGCGGCGTCGGGGTAGGCAAGGCCACAGAGGAGGTTCAAAGCATCAGCGCCATTACAGGGAGTTGAAAGATCCTTTCAAGAAGAGCCATAGGCGAGCCACTCAGGCATCTTATCGCTTGGGTGAGACTCCTTTGGATCTTGACGCCGCCCCTTTGAGGGGCCACTTTTCTCGCCGGCGATGAACGGCCAAGATACAGCCGAATCGGTATCATGCGAAGAGGAGGCTGGAGTAGAGATAGACCTAGGAGGGATGGCTTGGTTACGCCTTCAAGAAGCTGGTTCCATTCACTACTCTGTCCAGGAGCCGGTGTTTTGGGAAAGCCGACCCATTCTCCCGGACATGATCTTGTCTGCTCAGATACCCTTCGCAGCTGCAGGGCAGGACGACGCCCTGCTATCTGTGGTGATCGAGTCAATCGACACTTCAGACTCTCTAGGGATTTGGGCCCGTGTAAGGTTTCTCGGTTGCTTGTGAAAGGAGGCTGGGCGCTCCTTGGGCACGCGCTTTCGGAAGAACCCTTACCTGCATATATGCTGCCCTGTAGACGGTGGTTGTGCCATTCCTCTAGAAGCAGGATTTCACTTGGAGGAGTTCACATTGGTGCATCCCCTGCAGTTTGGGCCCGACTACCTCACCGCAACTGGAAGGAAGGTGCTTCAGCACGCTGTGGATTCAGTCAATGCACCCGCAACGGAACCCACCGAGGCCGCAATGAACCCAAAAGCTTCGGCGGCGCCGTCACCAAGTTGGGTCAGCTTCGGCAACGCCTGGGGGTGCTCAGGCCGCCTCAGCAGCGCCCAGCAGTGACGTTTGCAGAGCCCGCGGAAGTTCGCCCGGCGGCGCTGGAGAACACCTCGCGCGCGCCGCCGGGGATCTTAAAGAACCAGGGCATCAAGCAAGAGCCAGTGGTTCTCAGTTCAGGAGAAGAGGATCCCCGAAAGCTGGATGTGAACCAACGGCTCGCTCAAGCGGCGAAGAGGAGATCGCGGTTCGTCCGGAGCAAGAACAAGAAGCTGAAGAAGCAGTCAAAGCAAAAGGAGAAGAGAAAAAAGGAGAAGAAAAGGAGGAAGCGCAAGCCAGGTGGGGAAGACTCAACAGACGCCAGCTCGGAAGAATCCGAAAGTTCCCAAAGCGGCAAAAGCGATTGGTCCCTCGACCCTCCGTTGAAAAAGGCGTCCAGCTCGTGGAGCACACCTCGCGGGCGCTTTCGGAGAGCAGTTTGGGGGACGGCGCTGTGGAGGAAGTGGACGACGAAGCAGTGTTCGGCAGCAAGGCAAGGCTGATGACGTACTCTCAAGTCCTTCTCAGACCTGCTGTGAACACCCGGTCTCGGGATTGGAAGGAACTACACCTGCTGGCCCGCGCGCTGGATTTGATTCCGGGTGGCAGTCTGGCGGAGGCCACGGACTTGCTTGCAGCCCGCTTCAAGGCCGTGGAAGAAGCAGCCCGCTCTGGCCATTTGGGGAGCAGCTCGCTGGCTCGAGGTCGACCCCCCGGAGGGGGCTCAGCGGGCCCAGCTCTGCTTCTGGCAGCCAAGAGGCATGGCCGCTTGGTGGAGAAAGCAGGTGGCGCTGGATCTTGGCGCGCACCTCTGCCGACCAGCGAGGATTGGTCGGACAGGAGGCAAAGGGAAAGGAAAGGACGCAAAAGGGAAAGGCAAGAAGAAAGGGAAGTTTGGCTGGAGCGGGAAGGAGGAGCCCAAGAGATGGAAAGGCGAGTGGCAAGGAGATTGGAAAGAGGAGGCTGGCGAGAAGGATGCCAAGAAGAAGTAAGAGGCCCCGTCGCCGAGCACTGCGCGAGCTGGGGGCCGCCCCCCGGGCTTTCGGCGGTGCTGGCTCTCGAGGCCGGGCCTTCAGCCGGGCAGCCAGGGAGCTGGGGGATGTCCCCCGCGCCTTCCGTGCTGCTGGCTAGCGAGCATGGCCTACGATGCTGGGGCGAAGCTAGGCCGTCCACAAGCTTCCGACACCCCTGAGCCGGAGAGTTTGTCAACAGATGCAAACGCATGGCATGGAGAGAGGCCTTGGGCCGCTGTCCAAATTTGCTCAGCCTGGGGGTGCAGTGGGGATCGCTCATGGTTGGGCCGACATCTCAACCGATGAACTTGGGAGTTGTTTGTCCAATCTTGCTTCACCTCTCGCGCCCCCGGAGCTGAAGGGCTTCCGTAAGCCAAAAGTCCGGGGGTTGCTTCCCCTGCCAGTGGATTTACCCAAGATGCGTCGTTTTGCTTGGAGCACCAATGCAACCTCGCGGGATGAAGCTGTCGAGGCATGGTTTTGTCTGGCGAGTATAGGAATCCACCTTTCAAGTGGCTTCAAATCCCCCTTTCCAGTTTTTCGGGCTTCGAAGGCTGTGCGTCAGGCTGAGACTCAGCTCAAAGCACGCATCTCCACTTTTCTGTCTAACAGCAGTGATGTCCGTTTTACTTTGGAAAGCACGAAGCAGGAGCTCAAAAATAAGAGGTCAGCTACACTGGAGAGGAGATTTCTTTAGCCCGACCGTTGCGGCTTCGCCAAATCGAGCGGAGCCTGCCGCCCAGCGAACACGGGGGGTCCATCCACCTGGAGGACTGGGTGTCAGGTCACACAGCTAGACTGCTGCAAAGCCCGGCGCTGCTGGTGCTGCCGCCCCACGAGCGCAAACCAGGGCCCCTCAAATGCAGAGTTCATATCTCCCCAGATGAGAAGCTGGAGGTTTTTAAGCTCCTTGCTTCCCGAAACATCATTACATGGGTTTCAGCAGATGTGCCTTTCCGCGATGAAGAAGGGGTGCATCTCAATCGTCTTTTTGGAGTTGAGAAACCAAATCGGTTCACCGCAGATGGCCATCCTATTCTTAGGGTGATCATGGATTTCAGGGCAAGCAATCGTTTGCAGCGGGAGATTTTGGAGACATCTCAATGTTACCGTCCGCGTCTCAGTGGCTATCCCTCGTTTTGCACGAAGGCAGCCTCCTCGAACTTTACCAAAGTGATATGGCCAATGCGTTTTATCTCTTTGCCATGCCAGAAGCATGGCTGCCGTACATGTGCTTCAACGCAGAATTCACAAGGCGTGAGCTGGGCTTACCTGGTGACCCAAATGCAAAAGTGGTTGGGGCTTGTCGTGTTCTACCAATGAAGGGCAATCCTCCGTAGGAGGTGGCCAGGTCCATTTGTATCTCTCAAAGTCTCCCCGAAGGCGCCGAACTTCGCAAGGGAAAGCGCTTACCTTCTTGGTTCAACGACCCTCGTGCCCAGACGTACTTGGAACCTGGTTGGTGGCAGGTTTACCTTGACAACTTCTTGTCTGTTGACATCCGACCCAAAAACTTGCCTGCGGGTATAGGCGCCGTGCTGCATAGCCAAGCCTTGGACAGTTGGCAGGCAGCTGGCGTTTTAGCCGCCTCAGGGAAAGATGCGTTTCAAGCAAGGTGCGGGGTGGAGTTGGGCGTGCAGCTGGACGGTGTAGGAGGCCTTGTCGGCCCTACCTGCGAAAGAGTCCACAAGGCCGTTCTTGGCTCCCTTTTGGCCATTTGGGATCGCCCCGCTTCAAAGAAACTGTGGCAAATCATTTTGGGACGCTGGGTTTTTTGTTTGCAGTTTCGGCGAGCGCTCATGGCAGTTTTGGGGAATTGTTGGCAGGCTTTGGGGAAGCAAAGGACCCCAGGTTTGGTTTGGAAGCAGGCCAAATTGGAGTTGTGGGAGCTGGTGCTTTTGGCCCCGTTGCTTTCCACATCTTAGCGCGATGATTATGCTGAACAGGTGACATGCTCGGATGCTTCAGACTCTGGTCAAGCCATTGCGGTGTCCACAGGGCTAACAGGATCTGGGCTGATTTAACTGCTCGTCTAACTGACCCCGCGCTTGAGCCTTTGGAAGCAAGCATCCTTGTTATTTCAGCCTTCGACGGCATGCGGGGAACCCTTATGACTTAGCAGGGGTGCGGCCTGCAGGCCGGATTTCCATTGAAATTGATAGCCAAGCCCGGAAAATGGCCAGAAGTTCGCCATTACGACGACATCGAACGGCTGTCTTTGGCTGATGTTCAACAATGGGCCAACGAATTCAACGCCGTCACGGAGGTACATGTTTGGGGAGGTTTTCCGTGTGTTAGCAAAGACGTGAAACTGTTTTCCGCTTTGCTCGCCCTCCACAAATGGGTTATTTCAACTTTTTCTTTTTTCGCAAAGGTGAAGACGGTCACGGAGAATGTTGCCAGTATGGATGCCAAGTCTAGGAGGGAAATTTCGCAGTTGCTGGATATCAAGCCTTTGCGACTCGATCCTGCAAACCCCCTTCCTTACAGTCGACCGCGTCTGGCGTGGTTGTCAGAGCCGGCGGTGGCCTGCCCTGGAGTGGAGCTGTATGAAACAGAAGAACTCATACATGTAACCATGCAGAGATCCCCACTTTACGAGGAGCAGTTGTGAGACCTGGCTGGGCCCGCTTTGAGCCCGAGGGGCCGGCGTTTCCGGCTTTCATGAAACCTTTTCGGAGAAGCCATCCTCCCGCCCAACCTGCTGGCTTGAATCGTGCATCAGCAAGCGCTGTGGAGCGTTGGGGAAGTGACAATTTTTGCTACCCCCCGAATCACTACTCAAGTCATTTGCTTTTGGTGGACAAGGCGCACAATAACTGGCGGCTCCTTGATTCTTCAGAACGCGAGCTCCTTTTGGGGATGGGTTTTGAACACACCAAAGGCGCGTTCAACGCCTCACAGGCCAAAAGCCAACCCAGGCAGTACGAGGATGCTCGCTGTTCTCTGTGTAAAATGGTTCTAGTATGCTTTCCTTTGGGTACATTGCGACTTTGCTTTGTCCTTTGGCGACCGTTGAGCAACTTTTCCAGAGGTTTGGCTTGGCGCCAGGACACTCAGCTCATATCTCCGCTACCATTCCCACAGCGGTCATTGGAGGGCGGCGCGCCATGCTCCCCACCAACCCAGCTAAAGCTTTGGTTCAATGGCTAGGGCGACAGGTAAATCACACAGGGGCCGACGTGAACATTTCCACTGGGCAGGTGTTGGCCAAAAAGACACCTCACCATAGCTCAGCCAGAGCCCGGTGGTGGAAGTGGAGACAGTTGTACAACACCAAATGGCAGCTTTCAGCCCATATAAATTCCTTGGAGTTGAGATCGGTTCATTTGGCCTTGGATTTTCTTGCTCTCGCAACCCAGCAAACTTCAACAAACGACTCCTTCATTTGACTGACTCTTTGGTGTGCCTTCATATCATTTGTAAAGGAAGAACTAGCAGCCGCGTTTTGGCTCCAATCCTCAAAGGAATCGCTGGCCTACCGCTGGCTATGTCTTCTACACTTTTGGTTGCGCATGTAGACAGCATGGAAAATCCAACTGATGCCGCTAGTCGCCGGTAAGTTCCTGGCAGCCAAAGCCAGAAGAGCCCGGCGCCGCCAAAGGGCTGGGGTGAGTCTCAAGCAACTTGCCGTGGCGCCCAAAACTTTGCTCAGATATCGGTCAGCCGTGACATTGGTTGTAGACCACGTTTTGGCTGCTACTTCTTTGGAAGAAGCAGACGACTGTGTCAGTGAGTGGATTGAATTGGAATGGGCTCGGGGTACCTCTTTGCAAACTATCGGCGACGCTTTGTCGGGCCTTCATTTCTTTTCTCCCTGGCTTAAAGGTCACTTGCGTGGCTCTTGGCGAATATTTAAGGTCTGGCCCCTCACGCGCCCCGCCCCTTCAGAAAGCCTTGGTCATGGCTATGATAGGGCTGTGCTTGGACTGGAACTGGCTGCGTGAGGCGGCTTTGCTTGGTTTAGGCTTTCATTGCCTTCTGCGTACCGGGGAACTTCTGAACTTACAATACAGACATGTACAAATTTCTGAATCTTGCGGCATTGTTGCCTTGGTTGACACCAAAATGGGCCGCAGACGCAATGCGCAGGAAGTTGTGGCGATCTCTGACCCAAGCGTGTTACTCCTTTTACGCACCCTTCTCGATGTGTACCCCGCTCACCAAGCTTTGGCCCTTTCCCCACCAGCGTTTTCGTGCCCATTTTGCCCAGCTTTGTCAGGAACTGCAGCTCAATGGCTTAGGGTACAAACCATACTCTTTAAGAAGGGGCGGGGCAACCCACTTGTATCATTTGACAGGGCATATGGAGAAGGTTCTTTTGCGGGGACGCTGGCGCAGCCTGTCTGTTGCCCGGTTGTATATTGAAGACGGACTTGCTCAAATCCCTTCCCTTCGTTTGCCCTCCCAGCAACAAGCTCGCTTGGCGGTCTTGCCTCCTTCCATCTTCGACACCTTTTAAGGCTGTCTTGACGGGCATGGAAGCGTGGAAAGATTGAATGGTGCTGGGTGTTTTCACGCCCGGGCATCATCTGGATGTGGCATGCCATTTGCCTTTTGGAGGAGTGAGGTAATTTGCTTCTTTTGGCATGTGATGTACTTTCCCGCAAAGCCGTGGTGGTGCCCATTGCATCCAAGCAACCTGCCGACATCACCGCTGGGATCATGGAGGGTTTAAACAAAATGGGAGGGAAGCCCAAATTAATTTATTCGGATGATGAGGGGGGTCTCAATACCCAAGATCTTGTTGATTTTTTCAAGGACGAAGGGATCCAAAACTATACAACACGCGGACACACCCAGTTCGCCGAGCGTTTCATTCGCACGTTCAAGGACATGCTGTTTAAAAGGGTTGATGCAGATAAGAAAAAGGGAATGGGTAATATACAATGGGTTGATTATATCCCCGAGATCATGCTAACATATAACAGTAACATGATCCATTCTGCACATGACATGACTCCAAATGATGCCCACAAAAAGGGACACCATTTTGATGCCAAGATGAAGCTTGAGATGAGAGATGAGGTGAAAATATATCGTAAGAAAGGGATCTCCGAGAAGGAGAGAACGAGCAATTGGAGCAGTGTCAAATACAAGGTTTCCAGGGTTGAAAAGAAATTGGGTCAAGACTACTATTCTGTTGAAGGGATGAATCGCCCCTATTTGCGCAAGGTTGTCCTTGCAAGGGTGCAAGGTTTTTCTTGGAGGAGGGCAAGAATTTTCATGCAGGCGTGCAAGGTTTTTCTTGCAGGGGTGCAAGGTGTTTCTTGCAGATGTGAAAGGTTTTTTCTTGCAGGGGTGCAAGGTTTTCCTTGTGGGCGCAGGTGCAACGAAATGTAGACATGTGCGTGTTAGAGCTAAACACCAATGGTTCAAGTTCGCCAGTAGTTTGCTATGGCGTTTGTTTCATCACAAGTTTGTTGGTATGATAGTCAGCTGGAGCTTCACATTTGTTGAAGAACACTTCCTGTGAATTCGGTGCAGCTTTGTTTGATGCAATGGCAGAGCCTCCCGTGAAAAAGCCGAAGCTCGAGCATGCGTGGGTGTACAGAATCCTGCATGAAGTGGATGTGGGTGACGATATGAAGAACAAGGTGGCAACCACCTTCGCTGGAAAAAAATGCACAGCATTTGAGCACTGCTTCACTTGAGGACTTTTTGTCACTTCTGAAGTCGACAGTTCCTGATGAACAGCAGCGAGAGGACATAGCCTTGTGTTTGAAATACGGCATTTCGCAACAGCACCAACCACATTCCGCGCCTTGGCTTCAACACAATCAAGATGTTTGTTTCACTCCCTTTTCTAGGTTTGGTTGTTTCGTTCCTCTCTGGTTCTTAGGTATGTTTGCTTGAGTGGGTCATTTGTTTGTAATTGGGGTGGTTGCTTTGACAGCTTTTTACAACAACCCTATTGGGTTTAGGGGGTGGTTTTTTGGTTGTAGCGTAGTTGTTTATTTCCCCGAGGTTTGTTTGCCTCGTAGTGTTTCTGGATTGGATTTGTTGATTGGGGTGCTTAGCTGGGTTTAGGGGTTTGTGCTCTAGGTTGCAGAAGGGAGAGTGTCCGTGGTGGAATCTTCAAGACGTAGCTTTGGTGTGATTTTGCGCTTCAGGCTCTCCAATCTGACGCGGGCATGACAAGCTTCTTCAGAGCCCTGCGTGATGCAAAGGAGACGGATGTAGATGGACAGAATGTCCTCAAACTGGACATCGACAAGGGCTGGGACTTGAAGAAGCTCCAGCTTTTCACGAAGACAACCAAGTTGAATTTTCTGCTTCGTGAAGAAAATCGCACGCTCCTGAACAACATGCGCACCAAGGAGGACAAGCAGTATGGAGCAATCATAGTCGGCGCGAGTGGCATTGGCAAGAGTGCCTTCAGGTTCTATGTCATGCGGCAATGGCTGAACAATGACGAGAAGTTGCCAAAGACAAAGTTTCCAAAGGTGATTTTCAATCTTGGAGATGTGTTTTATGAGATGGATGAGGATGGCGTGGTCAGTAAACTACCAGAAGTGCATAGTTTGGCAATGCTTCCCGCCAGAGACTGGCACTGCTTGACCCTTGTCGGCAGATTGCAGGCTTGCACAAGAGCCTCCATTTCAATTTCATGCTCGTGACAACCTCTGCCTCACCGCTGTCGGGACAAGAGACGAAGGTTGGCAACTACAAGGAACTCATCAAGGCGCTTGTGGAACATCAGCTTGGACGCATTCTGGTCATGCACATGTGGAGCTATGAGGAAATCAAGGCGGTGGCACCCGACGCCAGCGATGATCTCATTCAAAATTTCGGGTGCGTGCCACGCTGGTGTCTTCGCGACGATTTGACTGATGAGAACATGATGAGGCAGGCCCGAGAAAGTGTGGAACTTCAGGACTTCAAAGCATTGTATGAGTTCTTGAAGGCAAAGCCGATATCTGATTTGAGCAGAGACCGATGTTTGCCATACAAAGTCATGAACATCGAAAACGAAGGAAGCTTGTGGGGTACGAAGAGCTTCATCTCAAAGTTTGTGGCCAAGTTCTTCGTTGAGAAGGCCCAGCATGCAAGTCTGCACGAGCATAGCAACTTTGCCCAGATGAAGAACCCATTTGCCATGCAAGCCTTTGGGCGCATGTTCGAGGAGTGGGCATATGCACAGTTGGTGCAAGGCAACCATTGCACATTGGACAAGTTTGAGATGAAGGGCTCGTTCAAAAAGGCTGGCACTTTTGAGCGAAGCGATGTGAAGAACCAGACTTCGATGCAGGCCAAACTTGAGGATGGAGCTCTGCTGAAAGCCCCTGTCAACTATGGGTCGATTGACATGTTTGGGATGGTTCAGTGCGAGGATGGCAACTCTTGCCAGTTGCTCATGTTTCAGGAAACTGTCGGCAAACAGCACAGGTCTGCTCAATGGAGCGATGTTGGCAACATCGTTGGCGCTTGTGAGAAGAGGTCCAAAGAAGTCAAGAAGGTGTTTGAGTGTTTGCTTTGTCTCTTTCACCTGCCCAGAATGTCCGAAATTGAAGGACGCGAAAGTCTCCGTCTCAAAGGGGCGGCTGAATGTTGACATGCCAGATGCCCTCATCCATCTCAAAACATGGGAAGAGGCTCTCAAGACGCCTTGATCGAGAAGTGTGCGGAAAAGGCGCTTGCGACCCGCAGTCAATGTGTGATGTAGGGGTGGAAATAGCCGCGAAATTTACAACGCGGTCATGGTTTACAACCCTTCCAAAGCTTGAACCAAATTCTATCAGGATCTCCTCGCCTTTTTTCATTCTTGGGCCATTGCTGGGGTGGATGATCCCTTCCTACTCATACTTTTTGGGGTGAACATAGGATTGTTTTTTAGACTGTTCTGATTTGTTGGAAATGGGTAAGGGTGTCAAGTTGGATCAAGGGAGAAATTATTGAGATCTTGGGGTTGTGATCGTAGAAATGAACAAATGTTGGTATGTAGCTTGGATTTTTCGGGTGGGATTTGTTGAGGTGGTATGTAGTTCTGATTGTTTTTATTGAATGAGCGTAGGGGTGATGTTGAGATGGGGTAAGAAATGATAAATATGTGTTTTTTTAGTGTTCGATTGGTTGGGTGATTGGATTTTAAGGTTGAACATGGGTTGTTTTGGTGGGCGTATTCAGAATGTGCCCAAAAGCGTGTGGGGGACCCCAGGACCGGATGGCAATATGCGGACGGGAGAGGCCATGTCTAACTCCATCTGCCCCCCGGGGCTGGGAAGCCGAGGCCTGCGGCTGGGCCTCTGCGAGCCGCTGCAGGCGGCCTGCGGCTCCGCCGGCGCTGGGGCGGCGGCGGCCGGGGTGGCGGCCACGGTGCTGGGCAACCCTCTGGAGGCCTCTGAGGGGCGGACGGCGCAGTGGGGTTTTTAGGAGGTGGAGAAGTTGAGTCGCGCCAAGGCTTGTGGCTTCATGTGGTTTGCAAAGTTTTGAGGCTTACAACCGGTTTTCGTTTTGTTTTTCTTGTTCTCCTGTTTTCCAAGCAGAAGCCGGAGAGTCTGCGGACGGTCGAGTCAATGCGTTGTCAGACGTAGGCCAGTTCAAACAAGGTGCACTCCCTTTCAATCACCATTTGTGTGTGAGGGGGGAAAATAAAGTTGAGGAGAACGATTGAATAGACCCAGTCACGAAAGAGTTGGTGTCGGGTGGAAGGATACTGGTTTCGAAAAATAAATATGATTTTAGCAAAAGCCCAAAAAGTCGAGATTAAGTCGGCAAGCGTACATCAGAGAGAGGTGTTTGGACGTCAGTGTTACCGTTCTCGCACCAAAACCATGGTTGAAACCTGGAGGCAGCGGGGGGAAAGGTGGCAGACGGTGGAAACCCAACATGTATTTTTGTTTTTTGAGGGAGGGAGTCGGTTGACAAGGGGGGGTGACAAGTCCCTCAACCAAACAGCTGCTACAGTCATGACTTCATTTAGTTTCACGCCATTCTAATTCTTTAAACCCCGATACCCTTTCGGTTTCCTTCTTTGTACCTTTGGACCCTCCACTTTTGCTCCTGTCTTGCCTCTTTGCTCTTTGCATTTCGCGAGAAACTGGATCCGTTTCGCCAGAGGGCCGTTGTTCCGGTGATTTCCACTTAAGATGAGGTTTGGTGAGCAAGAATACCAGTAGTGTTCGGGGGACGCCATTGATGGATGTGGATAACCCTCAGATTCGAATCTCGAACCAGTGCGGATCCAGGTGCTGAAGGTGCGGCTGCAGGCGACTGGCACCTCGAAAGGAAACGCCGG
Organism: Effrenium voratum; assembly: GCA_963377175.1. Classification (NCBI taxonomy): domain Eukaryota; class Dinophyceae; order Suessiales; family Symbiodiniaceae; genus Effrenium; species Effrenium voratum. The sequence continues at coordinate 1,138,276 of CAUJNA010000680.1, read as the reverse complement.
GCACGTGGGCGCCTGGCAGGCGCAACGTTTTTTTTCTTCTTTTTTCTCTTATTTGTTTCCTGTTTTTTTCCTGTTTTGTTTCTTCTTTTTCTTCGTCTATATGTTTTTTTGTTCAGAGGGACTGACGGACACCCCTGAGAAAACGTTGGGAGGTTGGCCTTCATATTCAACAAGGGGCGGGACACCGAACTGCAGAATAGTTCCTTGGACACACACACACACACCCATGTCTCAACAGTTGTTTCAACTGGGGTCATTCTTTCGACTTCTCTAGCGTTTCAAAGTCATCTGGGTTTGTTTCCTTTAAACCCCTTGGGGTGACTTGGGGCAGTCACCTGTCAAGCCGTGTCAGGTGCTCCGCTCGCTGCTGGCGGCAGAGGGCCCCAGAGCGCTGCTGCGGGGCTTCGGCTGGGCGGCCTCACGGAGCGCTCTGCTCACCGCCAGCCAGGTGGTGCCCTACGCGCCTGCGACGCGTTGGGGACGATGGTTTCCTTTGGACCGATGTGCGAGGACCCCCCCCTTCAAGCCACAGATTTTGTGGGCTGGCGCCCGGTTCTTTGCGCTTGGCACCTCCCACCCGGTTTTGGTGGTTGGAGCGGGACCCCTTTTTTCGGTCTCGCCCGTTTTCGGAGGGAGGACCCCCCCCCATTTTGCGGTTGGAACGGGACAGGCGATTGGGGGGCGCATCTCAGTTATCCGCCGGATCTGACATTCTTTGGGTTCTGCCTTGTCCACCTTTGGGCAGGCCCGTTGAACCATCACCCTTGTCTCTTTTTTTGTGATTGCGTGTAAAACGCTAGACCACGGCCAAGTACAGAGGCTTTCGCCCTTGATCTCCAGGGTATCCCTGCTGTCGCTGGTTTGGATTGATGGGTAGTTTGGTCCCAAGTGGAGTAAAGTGCACAAAAATTCCCCAACTCTAAACCACTACCGGGGGCTGAACAGCTGAGAATAATTGTTTTCCTTCAAAGAGACCGAAAAGGGTAGGCAGTCTGGGAACGTTTCGAGGCCCCCTACTTATCACGCAGACCAATCCAAACCATCAATATAGGGTGGGTCACAGCCCCGAAAAGCGTCGAAACGCCGGCCCCCCCCTCGAAACGCAGAGCGAGGCGCACGCAAAGTCCGCACTGCAGAGCGTCGTCCCCGAAGGAGTGTGCATCGGGAGGCCACGTGATTTGACCCACGAAGGGCGGCAGACGAATTAGTTTCCCTCAAGGTCTCCAACAGGCAAGTGGGCACATGAATGAGGATTCTTGGCTTTGGTTGCCACTTTCTGTGCGAGTTTGCCACTCATTTGATTGGTTTGGGGATTCAGGCCCAAGCTTTGCACACAAACAAGGCACCGCACCCAATTTCCACGGGTCCTTTTGAGAAAGAAGTATCTCTGTCCAGGGCTGATGTGATCTACTGCTTGGCCCACTGGCCGTATTTTTTCGTTGGACCCCGCGCATGCCTGGAGCCGTGGGTTTTCGGGGGTGGGGTGGGAACGTCGAAGTGCATGTCCAGAGGGAGAGCGGGAATTCAATCAACTTCTGCCTTGGTGAGAACTCAACGTACTGGAGAAAAAGCATCGGAATGGCAACCCAAGTCGATTTTCAATAAAACCCCTGCCGGCGCAACCCAGTTCAGAGACCCGACGTTGGTTTTTTGGATGCCTGGTATTGGGGTTTTCTTATTTCAGGACCCCTCTTCTGGCACTTCGTCCCTTTCCCGACCTTATCGTTTGATATTTGAGGGTGAATCCATCAAATTCTATGGCGTCCTTTGGCTTTCCAGGGTTTCCTGCAGTTTTCCGAGGGTTTGGCAAGCCAACCCCCCAAAAACCGAAAGGACCTGCCTCGACGAAAGGACCCGTCTCTGCTCTCAGGAGCTGCGCTTCACGTCGCAGCCAGCCTGGCTGCCGGTGTGGTGACCACCACGGCGCCTTGTTCCAGCGCGGGAGCTCGCTCGCTTTTTCCTCGAGCGAGCGGGGTGAAACGGAGCGGGGAGGGAGCGGAAGCGACGAAGGCGACAGGCCCCCAGGCTGCAAGTCGTCGGGGGGTTCCGAAGGCAGAACAAGCGCCTCAGGACTTGGCCGCTTCCCGATGCTTTGCAAAGATCAGTTTCGGGAGAGGTTGTGCCACCACGGCCGCTGTTTCTTTTACCCGGGTGGACATTTCTGGAGCTAAGAATCACAGTTGTTTGCACAGAGCCTCTCACCACGATCACTGTAATGCACCCAGTGAATCGCAAATGGTATAGGTGTCCTTCCTAGGTCAGTTTGCTTCAGATGCATTCCACTGGAACAAGATAGGTTCTATTGTTTCAGGAGTGGCCCATGTTTTCCCTCAGAGGACGCATAGGCTCTTGCCAACACAACATGGAAGGTCCCTTATCCTGACATGTGGCCCCTGATGCCTTGCTGAAGGGTAAACAAGCCTGTGACCAGACCAGGGGTAGAACCTCCGATCGGGCCTTTCGAGCACGCTCAAAAGGCTGCCTCAGTGCTGAACCGTCTTGAAAGGTTGGACACATTGCTGGAACCCACTCTAAGAAGCCTGTAACAAGGCCAACAGCCATGGGAATATACCCCGTTACCCCGAGGTCACCGCCCCAGTGGACGTGCTGAAGACCCAGGCGCGACACCTGCGGAGTGCACAGCCCCCATCTGTCTGGGGTCGAGCTGCTTTCCCCAAAAGGGGGTTCTGTTTTCAACTCGGCCTGGGGTCAATTTCTGGAGGTGCGCGGTCGTTGGCTTGACCAAGGAATGCCTGTTTTTTCGGGCGTTCGGGGGACAACCTAAAGACGCCTATGTGTGTATGTCAATATGTATGTCAATATGTATAAATAAATATATATATATATATATACAATATTTATCTACATATATATATATATATAGACATATATACATATATACACACACTATGTATATATAGTGCGCATATTGGTGCCTTCTCTCTTCCATCAAGAGTCCAACAGCCCACCGGCCCCCGTCCGCCGCTTCTGATCCCGAGGCCATGAGCGCGGAGGGGGGTCAGCAGTCCATCGGAGCGCTGCTGCGGGCGGAGGGGCCTTTCGTCTTCTTCAAGGCGAGGTGGGTGGAGTTACATGGTTGTTGTTGGGAAACATTTCACATTTTTGCTTCTTGTGGTTTAGTGGTTGAAATCCCCACTTCACTGCCGAAGTTCAACTTTTTGCTCCCCTTCCAACGTCAACCAAGGGTGGGGCTGTGGTGGAATAGACTCGGACGGAATTCCAGGGATGGTCTAAACCGGGGTCCCAGCCTGTGAGATCTGTTTTTTGGGGGGCCGAGGGCTGGTTGCCTGAGGGGGATCTCGGTGGCGTGGCGGGAAGCTGAAGAGGTGCAAAGGCCACTTGCGTCGAATGGTCATGTATCTACTACAGGGCACTTTTGCCAACTGACGGATCAAGGGCTTTCAGGAGCAACAGCTTTGACACTCAGTTCTCTTAAGGGACTTCCAGGTTCACTTGGCCATGGGACACTGGGCTCGACCCTTTGGGGGACACTTGGAGATTTGCGGTCACAAAGCATTTGGGAGGGTATTCTTCATTAAGATTCAAAGCTCAATAGCCGTGCCAAAAAAGGAGTCAACCCTTTTCGTGGTTGTTTGTAGGGCAACTGATAGGCGAGAAC
>CAUJNA010000680.1:1104636-1129636 GCA_963377175.1 Effrenium voratum | reverse complement strand
CAGATCACTCTAGAAATGTATACAAGGCCCCCACCGGCGCATTTCGTGCCAATGCAGCACGCTCTTACATATGGTACTTTCCGGCAAGCAAGGTTTTTGGGTCTAAGTCCTTTTTCCTGGGCTGAGAATCTGGGACTTACCGAACAGGGAGGATCCCCATGTATTGCAGAATGATTCGCAGAATGGTTCTGGTGGCCGAACGGCGGATTGGGGCTGGTTGCAAGAGCGCACGGAGGTCTATGTGAAAATACCTGCTGTGGAAGAGATTCCATTGAAGGTGGTCCGGGGTTTAGAGAAGTTCCCACCAACCACTTAGCTATTTCCCGGACCATCTGAGCAATGAACCCGAACATCCCGGGAGTATCTAGCGGACCTCACCCAGGCTATTTTGTTGGGGGTTATTTATGCGCCGTATTTAGCCCAAGATGAGCTCCAACGACACGGCATGTTGTTTTCTGCATCAATGCTGGGGGCACAGCGAGCAAGGTCTCTTTTGGAGTCTTCATTGCCAGTGAATGATGTATAGAGGCGTTCTTACCAATCTTGGCAGAATCCTCCACTGCCTCAAACCTCTCTTATTCCAAAAGGGCCTGGTTTCCAGCTCGCCGTTGGATATGTTGGGTCGACCGAGGGTTGCGGCTTCTTCCCTCAAGGTGTAAAAGTTTTTGCCCAAGGGCGCCGGACCCCCGGCGAGCCCCCCTTCCCACAGGCAACCCACGGTAAAACCAAGATGCGGACACTACTTTGAGGGGAACACCAGACAAAAAGGGAGTGCTGTACTAACCGCGCAACTCCACCAGATTCCTTCAAAACCCATTCAAACCGGGACCCTCCACACTTTAAATGTTTGGCAGCTTGAATACAACTCAGCGCATTGGGGATCGTTATCAAGACTTGCGAGCCCCTCAGCCAGTTGCTGTTTTTTTTACATACACTTTACCCCAAAAACCTGCAACAGTGAGTGAAAAAGCAGCAACTTGGCTATCTAGGTAGGGAGGAAGCTAAAGTGCCCCCCACTCCCGAGGAAAGGTTCGGAACGAACCTCTGAAAACCGCTGTTCCGGTGTTCGGCACCCTGTCAGGTCACGGGAAAACAGGGAAAACAGGGAAAACGGGTCACGTCCCCGGGACGGCTGTCCCGGACTTCTTTTTTTTCACCAAGCCCCCAGAGGGCAGCCTCCCCCCGGGAGCCGATGGTTCAGCTCGCTAGGAGCCTCTTCCGGCCCTGCGGAAGATGAACAACCCCAGGTGGCGCAGGCCATGTCTGGTTTCAGTTGGCAACCATAGGGAGCCATAGCAGGCGCCAGGAGGCCGATTGGTTGAGCAAAGATGGGATTTCCGTGGATTTTTGCTGGTCGAGCTTGATTCGTTTTCGCTTGTGGCATCCATTTGTCCAAAAGGGCATCTGAAAGCTTCCCGGACCGAGTGATTCCGTTGCATTGCGCAGCCAAGGCCCCTTTCAGTTGTCATGTCCGCCTTGACGTCGCGCATCCAAGTGATCCCCCATGTTTGTTTTCTTTGAATGTCGGTGTCTTGAAATGGTTTGGTGGACAGCCGCGGTACATGCCCTAAGCAGGGCTACTGCTTTGGCCAGTACTATATGATCAAAACACAAGGCTAGAAAATGGTCAATGGTTTCTTTGGGTCTCCCTTCACAAGGGACCACGCTCCGATCCTTGTGCTGCTCTGGTCTTTGCAACACTGCCACAAGAGAAAAGTTTTCTCCGTGGGTTCAGTCTGGCACCGAAACACGAAATGGTTTGGGATTGGTATGCCAAACTGACCCCCAAAAAGCGGCAAGACCCCGCCCGAGTCCGCCTGTCCAGCCCAGTGTGAGTGGTAGGGTTGGGCCAACCATTGTTTCATCACAGTTAAGCAACGTTTGTTCAACCAAGCTCCTTTTGGTTTCCCTTCAAAGGTGGTCAGGGCCTGATCGTTTGAACAAGTTCTGATCCAGAGAAAGATGCCAAAGCACCGAGGGGTTTGGTTTGTCAGCCGTTCCTTGCTTTTTTTGGGGTAGGAGTTCCCTTGCAATTCATCCGCCCACACCAAGCCAGCAAACCACCCACACACCACGAACCCACTTGGCTTCCCCAGATCGGCAAGCAAAGAAGCGGCAAGCCCTTCGGGTCTTGTTGGTCTTCCAGATGACCACCCACCAACCCACCCAGATCAAGAAAAGAACCGGCAGCCCTTCGGGTCTTGGTCTTCTGTACCGATGGATCCCTTCACCTTCTCTTCGCACCTGGACTCGCCGGCTTGGCAGGCCCAAGAGCAGCTCCGACGTGACTCGCTACGCAGAAGCGCGGGGGAGCTCGACGTTCTCTCGCGGACTCGCTCCGACTCGCGCTGGCGCTCGATAGGCAAAAATTGCGGGGGGGGGGGGGGATGTGGGGGTGATGCTAGGGGACATGGATGGCTTCAGCTGTGGTTTGTGTCAGCCGAAATGCTGCTGTTTCAGCAGCTGGGCTGGATCCCCACGAGTTGGTTTTCAGCTGAAACCGAAACCAGCATGCAGGCTGTTTGAGTTTAGAATTCAACTCGTTTGCGATTCTAGGATGAGAGATCCTGCAGACATCCATCCTAAGCTGTGTGCTGGTGATGCTATACATGCTGGGGATGCTGGGTTCTGGGATGCTGGTGATGCAGGTAATGCCAAGGATGTGTGTGATCAAGTGAATCAATGCTGGTTCCCGGTCGAGCCAGTGAGAGCGAGCGCCTTTCGAGGTATCCTAAAGAGAAAGACAAAGAAGAACAAGAAGAACTGGTTCCCCTTTTCTGGCGCTCTGAGGTTCTACAATCTGAATGGCTGCAGCCCCTTCGCCTTGGCCGCAGGGAAGTGAGCGGGCCAAGACTCGGTTGGCGGTTTTCGGCGGGCTGGTTTTATTCACAACCAGCCTGCAAAAACAAAGCAACTGTTGGAGGGGCCCCATGTTCACAGAAACCCCGTAGAGAGAAAGCATGTTAATGTTAGAACCTGACTAGTGAACCCCCTCTGAGCAAAGACGCCCAGTTTTCCCAGCCAACTGCCAGCCAATGCTACTTTAAAGGCGCCCACAAGGTTTGGCCAGAATACCCTGTCAAGGTTTTTTGGGGCCTCTCAGAACCCCATCTGATTAGAGACGCCCCTTTCCGGCCCAAAACCCAAACATACTAAACACATACATGTTCAATTACCAAAGCTATTGCCAACACTTTTGCTAATGCCTACTCCTTTCATAGTCTCAAGGGTTGCCATTCCAGAAATCAAAAACACTGCTAGCCTGAAACCAAGTTTCTTATTGCAATTTGTTCTATCAACAACAAGGTTTGACAAGCTCGTACAGGGTAACCCCCTTCAAGGCTAAGCCCCCCCGAATAACACAAATCCCCGTTTGATTCATCAACGCCTTGGGTTCGCAAGAAGCTGCCAGACGGCCCAACCGCCTATCCGAGCCGAGCCGGAAAAGGCGTGGACCGGCCAAGAACGAGCGAAGCGGCAGGGCTCCGTTTTTGGTTTGTTTCTGTTGTCTTTCTTTTTGCCGGATCGCTCTTTGGATTCCGGTCGAAACCGATTCGCAGTTTGAATAAAGTGAGTATTGCAAACAGGTGGTGTCTGGGTGGTGGCATTTTCCGCGGATTCCTGCTGAACCATTGAATCTTGTATGCTCCCAAGGAATGGCCTCCCCGCGAAGCGTGGGTTGCGCCAATTGGGGGCACCTGGAATCAGGTGCCCTTTTGAGGGATGCGATCTTAAGTGCGCCGAGCTTGCTCAGTTGACATGGGCGTAGCGTGGAGGTTAAACAGGGTGCCGTCTTCGGTTTGTGAGTTGGCAACCTGCAAGATTCTGCAGGTTGCCAAAGGATTCAGCTGTCGCAGGGTGTGATTGCCAAACCCGAGGGAGGGCAAGCAACTTGGTTTGTCCAATGGGGAGTGTTGCTGACCCATTCGTCAATCTGCCGGACTTCTATGAGAACCTCTTGGGCCCTAAAGTGAAGGAATCCCCTCTCAAGTTGACCCCCTAATTATTCATCAGCCAGGGGTCAATGAACGCTATAAGGATTGGACTCTTTTTAAGGGCTTGGCTTTTTCAGGGACAGCCTCCGCCCCCTTGGTCCAGGACATTTTGAAGGGCACGGTAAAGCCAGAGGAATTTTGGCTTTCAGAAGCAAATGTTCAGTGATTCGGATATGCGTGGTCTGTCCTAGTGACTCCATGGTAGGTCTGGTCAGCCACCGGGGACTGCAGATGAGTTCTGCAGTTTTGATGGGGAAGCTCGTTGAAAACGAACAAACATGTCAGGCGGGGGGGGGGGCGGGACCTTTGTTCCCCATGTATGGCGATTGAGAGTAAGGGAACAGCCTCGCCTGCGCTTGTTTCGCTGGCGGGATTGGCGTTTTAAATATCCAAGGTGCCGAAGGGATGAAATACGACCCGCCAAAATGGAGGAGGAGGAGCTTTGCCCTTGACCTAACAAAGGTCAAGATCGAAAGCTTCAAGTTGAGTGAGTCCACGTGCAGGCAGGACCAGGCAAGACCTTGCAGAAGTAAATCATAATGAGTCCACTCTGGTCTGTTTTGCCTTTTGCGTCCTTGGCCTCTGACAGACGTCCATTGCTACTCCTGGGCCCCTTCTTTGTTTTACGCTATGCAGCAGGCACTGGTTCAGGGAGTACGACTGACACGAGAGCAAATCGGCAAGAAGTTCGCAGAGCATATTGCCGGACACCTCGCCTCACAGCCAACTCTACTGAAACAAGCACGAATGGTTGTTTTTGTTTTGAGGGCACCCCTGTTTTGTGGTTTTCAAGGGATACCAAAAGCAAAGCCGAAGCCATGTGGGGGGTCCAAACCAAAACAAGACACACCCCTCTGAGCTTTGGTCTGTCCGTCACCTATGGCCGAGCTCTTGGCTTCCCTGGGCCTCGACGACTCATCGTCCTCGGCCATCTCTGCTGCCTCGGCGCCGCGGCCGACGGCCTTTTTTGCCGGTGATTCCCTCGCAGCGTCCGCTTGATGTCGACCCACATGTCACCTGGAAGAAAGGAATCCCAACTAAAATTTGGAAACCCCTGAACAAGTTGAATCATCACGGGTAGATATTGTGCAGGTGCTTGGATGTTTGCTTTCAGATGCCTCTGGATTGCCTTTTGACCTTCCGTTTTGCAATTGATCCTACGTGAAGGCCTACCATTCAGCCCCCACCCAAATCCACAACGGGGCGAGGGGAGGGGGGGTCAGGGGTGCAACAGTAAAGCTGCTCATGCGGTGGTTGAGTGGAATCCACTTTGCACCAGTTGGGATGGATGACATCCTAGGAATGCAGAGATACTAGCAGCCCGCGAAAGGAATGCATTTGTTTTTTTTTTCTTCCGGGCTTCCCAATTAGCCCAAAGTTAAGTGTCAACGGGGATGGGTTTTGGGGCTGGCATGCTCGACTCAGGGTTTTCGCGCGCTTCCAGTCCACAAATATGAAGCCCGATCTGAGTTCAGCTGCATTCTGTCCTTGCATATTCCTGTCTTCGGTTTTAGTATGGCTTTTGATTCTCCACATCTTCAGCCCCCAGGGGCAGTCCTGCCTGCAACTCAGGTTGACGGCACACGGTCTGCCACCTTGAAGGGGATCTTGGGAGACCTGCGCTCCGACGGCCAACTGGAATTCGCCGATGAGGCACCCGTCGTTTTGGTTCTCTCTGACCCTCCCTTTTCGTGGGGGAAGATGGCAAGTGCCATTTTTGGACAGCCCCCTTTTGGTTGGCATTATATATATAGAGAGGGAGACAAGAGGCAAGCCAAATGAACAAGACTGTTGGCGGCTTTCCGTTTCCTGTAGGGCGCATGCGACGGCATGCGGGTCGCTGGATTGTTCTCCCAGAAGGGGATACGCAGTCCTGCTGTGCAATTATTGCACGCAGAGCTGCTCTTTTTTGGGCTTGCAAGCCAAGCCACCCATTCCATCGAGGGCAATTGTTGCATTTCAGTACAGTCGTTCGCAGCGTGCACATCCAACGACAAGCACCATGTCCTTTGAACGAAGCGTGTAGCTCTGGCCTCTTTGTATTTTTCTCAACCCAAATAGGTGCCGGAGTGGCCCGGAGCGGCTCCGCCCTAAGGTTTCGGAAGGATTCTGGAAGGGTTCCGGGATTTCTATTGGGGATATCGCCTTGGCTCATTATACGTATATACTTGGATCCTTCATGTACTAAATACAGCTTTGAAATATACTCGGGATGTGCGCGCCGGCTGGTATTGAGCGAGGAATGGCTTGGCTGGTGCCCAAACTCAGTTGTCAAGCCTAGCCGGATCAACGATGGTTTGAAGTTGCAATGCCATGAGCTGCATTCAAGTCTGCAGGACGATGGCACCCGGTCTGCCACGCTCGGTATCCTGGGCGACCTCGACTCGGGCAGCAAACTGCGTGGAGAATTCGCCGAGGCGCTGGGGGTCGTTCAGCTTTTCCTACCCTGACCAAGATGCAACTCGGGGCATTCGACGGCATGCAGGGCAGCTCATTGTTCTGGAGGGAGCTTTTTTTTGGAGATTGCAGGCGGCAGTTGAATTCTTAGTACTTCCAGTGATTGATTTGTTTGCAGCTTTTCATGCTGGCTGTGAAGAGTGTTCGAGCCACAAGCAGGGCCAAAGCGGGCTTTAAAGGGGACGGACAGTCTATGATGTATTTGTGCTTTTACGCCTCCGGCTCAGACCGCCGACATTACAGGCCTGTTTTCTTGTATGCGTCATAATTGTCCCTTTGGAACTTTCCCTTTGGAAGTGTTCGTTGGAACGTTCCCTTTGCAATTTCTCTCATTGGATCTCCCTTCGGATTTCTCCCTATTGGAATTCTCCCATTGGACTTCTGCCTTTGGATTGTCCCCAGGACTTTTCTCATTAGAATTCCCCAATTGGAATTGTCCCTTGAATTCTCCCGTTGCATGGACTTTCCCCTTTGGAATTCTTGCATGGGATTTCTCCCATTGGAATTCTCCCATTGTCCGTTTAGGATTTTCCCTCGTACTTGACCTGTTTTCTAGGAAGGTCATTCTGATAATGCTGGTGATACTGCTGGCGATACTGATGGTGATGTTGCAGCTGAGGATGCAAAAAACGCTTTAGCGATGTTGGACAGAACATTTTTACGCAACCATGTGCCCCCCCCCCGCCCCCCCCCCCTCCCCCTCGCATGCAAGGATTTGGTCTACGAATAGGACTGTCCGGGGTTTGTGCCCTTGAAGTTCTTGCGTCCAACACGCTGTTCGTTGTCGGCTCATTCTTGTATTCAGAGCTGCTTGCTTTTGTGCTTGCAAGCTACAATGTTGATGACCACGCCTTTGAACGAAGTGTGGTATCACGTGTTTTCCATTCATGCATCTCCGGCCTTCTTATACACTTGGATCCTTCATGTAAAAGGTGCATCTTCTGCACATACCCGGGAGCTGCACGCACCACGCAATATATTGAGCAAAGGTCGGCTTGGTAACTTGGTAGGTACCTAAACAAATCAGATGTCAAGCCTAGCCGGGGCAATCGATATGTTTAGGAAACACAGGCTCTACTCATTCTACCGGAAGTTGCCCTGATATTCTGTGGGCTACCGCCCAGGCAGACGATGGCACCCGGTCTGCCACGCTCAAGGCTATCCCTCGCGAGCTGAACGAGGGCTTCCAACTTCATGGGGAATTCGCCGACGAGGCGCTGAAACGGAATGCAAAACGGCCAGTGCTGGGTTCGGGCCTGTGACCCTCTTTTTGGTGGGCGTCTCCTTGTCTTGAGACCCCACCCCTCACCTGGTTTGTTAGGGGCTTGCATTTCTCCCGCGAAATGAAGGATCCCCACAAGAGGCACCTGGGATAAGTTTGCAAACGCAGGTTCTGCGTTTTTCTTGTGACCCTTCCATTTCCAGGAACCCCACCGAAAATGGGTCTTTTCTCTTTGCGTTTCCTTTAGAACCTCCCAAAGGCAGACGGTGTCACTAAGGATTACTTCGCAAGGTAGCCTCGCCAACCTCTGTTTTCCTACTTGCCATGGTTATGATCCACTTTCTAACAGGGGTCCCAATATTTCCTTTATGAACCCATGTTTTCCCTTGCTCATTATGATTTGACCGGGGCGAAAAATAGCCACCAGCCAGGACTTGGCACACGGGGTGATGTTGAAAGGGGACATGGAGTTGGTTTCCACTTCGCCCAAGCCACTACTGGGGCCCGGGGGAAAAATGAGGTATGCACCCTTTGTACGGCTCTATGTGGGGCAATAGCAACCACCATCTTAGAATGGTGTTAATACCAAAGACATGCTAAAGGAACAACCGTATGGTGGCTAAGCTTCGGCTTTTCCAGGGTTCGGGCTGCAAATCGACATACTGAAATGTCGATCCAGTGTGTGGGTCCCGCCTCTCTCTTCACTTCAAATCACACAATGGCCCCTAGCGCGCTGAGTTGCCAATTCATTTCAGCTCCCAAGATGCTTGGCCCTGAATCCTGAATTGTCAATTCAGGCTCCATGCTGAATCATGATGCCCACAGGCTCCGTTCCTTTGGACACATCGCCATTCGATGGACTCTGAGGCGGATCGTGCTGAGCGCCGACTACGCGAGGAGCACTCGGACGAGGCGGAGCTGCACTTGCTGAGTGGAGGTCTCCTCCTCTTTTGGTCCCTTAAAATGAACATTGGGAGGGGCTCTCAAAATTCTTTTGGGGGTGATTTCCCTTTAAACTGCCAATTTTGAGGATGTCACTTTGGTGGTCCCAGAACAGTTCACGATGATTCACCACTGTGTGTTCACGTATACCAGTTGACTGGGCAAACTTGGAACCTATTTTGGGCAGGTCTCTTCATCACCTTAGCCAAGCCCCAACAACTCGAATCTTTCCTTCCCAGTAGACTCCGCATGTCAGTGGCCAGGCTCAAAGCACACGGACAGTCCAGGATTTCGCAGGGCCCCATAGGGCGGGTTTAAAGATCACCGGGCTACCCTTACGATTGGAGGGTGTTGGAGCATCCTCTTGAAAAGGGCCCCTGTCAACTTCCATGAGAGTGCGAAGACGTGACGGTTCCTGTTTACTTGATGGTTGGAAAGATGGTTGAGGCGGGCTTCCTTTTTGTTCGGTGACGCTTCTGGTGGGGGGGGGTCCCCTAAAATTGTTTGGTTTCCTGTTTGGTTTCAACCAAAAGAGTGAACATCTCCCTTCGTCTTGTCCCTCAGGCGTCGGCCGCTGCCTCCTCCGTCGCCTTGTCCTCTGTGGTGTCCGATTCCGCGTCCGCACGGTCTGTGCCATCCTTTGGGCGGCCTGGCCGAAGTGAGGAGTTTGGGCGAGAGTCGACAGGATTTCCACTTTCACCTAGGCCAGAATCCAAACATGAGCGTTTGCGTGTTTGCTCGGGGTTGCTTTAAAGGGAAGCCAACCACCCGTCATTTTTGTTTTTGAGGTTTTTGAGAGCAAACGGCTGAGGTAGGAATGAGGCTAGGTGAGCTAGCTCACTTGGGTGCAAAATGGGTCCAAACAATCAGACCCGATTTGGCCCCTTGACTAACCAACTGCGTTCGGGTGAAAGACCCAAATCCAGGGTGGGTCCAATATGGTACGCATTTTGCATTCCTGGATGGCAAAAGGATGCCTGAGTTGTCTACATAGCACATTTTGTTGCTCGGTCGGTTGCATTTCGTTGAGGCTTGACCCGGTGCTTGAGTTGACGATATGATACAGTGCCAATGCATGGCTGACTTGCATGGTGCAGGTTCTTTGCAGGCATTTTACAGCCGAACGGGGGGCAGTTTTGCAATTTTTCCGCTTGTCTCGATCCTTGAGAATTCGAAGAACTCGAGATGCTTCGCCCTTGCCTCATGCTCTCCTTGCTGCTGAGCGGGCAGGCCTGCTTGTGGGAGTGGGCAGGAGTCTACCACGCACATGAAGCGGGCACGCTCACGTGGACCTTTGAGAAGAAGGGAGCAGCGAATGGTCAATATGCTGATCCCTCAATAAAAGTGGCCTTGAGAAGTACAAGCACTGCCAATGCTGCTGGCATCACAGCTGTGCAAAGCGCAGCGGAAGCTGATCTCAATGGCACTTTGACCACTGTGTCCAGTGGAGCAGTTCTGAGCTTAAACACAGCCTACCAGCTCCAGCTTGATGCAGATTCTTGGATCAGCATTTTCAAGTTTCCCGTGGCAGCTGAAAGCAATGTAGCACTCTTCGCAGAGCACTCTCCTTCTGAGTTCAGTGATCAACTGTCTACCGTAATCCGCAACGACCATGCAGAAGACCAGTCTCCTAGCCACACTCTGGCATGCGATGATCACCATGACCACGACCACGACTCTGCTGAGACCACTTCGACTGACAGGATTGGAGAGGTGATTGCTGCATCACTGGTGACAGCGCTTCCAACTCTCTGTGGCATAGCTTTGCTGGCCATGTCCTGCTCAAGTGGCAGCCCAAGATTCAAAGCGATACTTCACTTCACCAACTCCCTTGCCTCTGGCATTCTCTTGGCAGCCGCCTTGTTCCTCCTCATGCCAGAGGCCAGTCACATGCTTGCAGTTGGTAAAACTGAAGCTGCAGCTGCTGCAGCATGGGGCAGCACCTGCATCGCTGGTTGGCTACTAGGAGCAGTCTCTCACCTTGCTGGAGCGGTGGTAAAGAACAAGTGTGGAGGGGACAGCGGAAGTGAGGACGATACGAAGGCAGTTGACGTAGGCGATGAGAAAGAGAAGCCTCCTGCAAAAAGGATGATGTGGGTACTTGGGTTTCCCATTTTTACTGGAGACTTCTTCTGCAATCTAGCAGATGGCTTCGTCCTTGGGACGGCTTTCAAAGCGTGCAGCCCCAGCTTTGCGTGGAAGATTTGCGGCATCATCATTGCTCATGAACTTCCGCAAGAAATTGCGGACATGTACACCTTGGTCTTCAAAGCGGGAATGAAGTGGTGGCAGGCCACCCTCCTCAACTTTACTTGTGGTTGTGCAGCGGTCCTAGGTGCAATCATTGCATACTACTCAGACATTCCCGTTGAAGCTGAGGGTGCAGTTCTGGCGCTTGCTGGTGGAGTTTTCCTCTACGTGGCTCTCACTGAGCTGGCACCTTCGGTGAACCACCCCCCGGAGTCATCTTGGCCTTTGCTCACCGCATGTGCCACCGTCTTGGTGTTCGTTGTGGGGGCTGCTTCCATTGGATTGATTCTTCTTGACCATGAGCATTGCTCCGCGGGCGGACATGGACATGGCGACAGCCACGAGGACACACACGCAGGGCACTGAGCACAGCATTGACTTTTTTGCCTCGGGGCAGTAGTGACTTTTGCCAAGGGGCAGTCACGTTACTTCTTTTTCCCCGGAGCATTTCTTTTGACTTGCGGCTTCAGAGTCAGGCTGCAAGCTTGCCACAAGGCTGTGGGTCAAATATGTTGACAAAGACTAGATGTTTGAAGGCGAAGACTAGAATGACAAAGCTGGTGGCTTGTTATGTACCCATCATTTGACCCAAACTGAGAATTTTGCCTTCAGCTCTTGCTGAGGGGTAGACCTGCGTTGCCACATTCGCAGGTTGCTGAGGGGTGGGTTTCCCCATAGTTTGGCACGGTGCAAAGCGCAGGTCCGTAGTTCCAGACTGAGTTCGGCTGAGCCGTTACCCACAAGACTTTGCTCCTGCTGCCTGTGGGCGAAAAAGAAAGTGGCAGTTTACTAAGAATAGCTTCGAGCGCACAGGTTTGTCAAATTAAACATGAGTCCGTAATCTGCGAGAGGGCTGCTGTTGAACAAGTTGCCAACATCCATCCGTGGACAAAGAAGTGTTTCATTGCGACGAAGGTGATGGCTGTTGACGGAAGAAGGATAAAGAAACCCTGAGCCTAGTTTGATCCATCATTGCTTATCCATTCATCTGGTGCTTGGCTGAGTTTCGAAAATCCCTCGTCTCAATGTCGTGCATGTGCGCCAAGCCAAGGGCGGTGAAGAACATCAGTCTCCCTCCATAAAGTTATAGGTCTTCTTGAACCAGGCCGAGCACCCGTGCGAAGTCTTTGAGTGGATTTGTTGGTGTGCTTTGATTTGGGTATTCAAATTACAACCCTCCCCTTTTTTGAGACTTGAAGGATCCCATTTTTTTTTTTTGGGGGGGGGTTCCTTTTGCTAATCTGCAGGGGGAGCACCCATGAAGGGGTTGTTAGATTTGATGTTGGAATCCGCGTTTGCGATGCTTCTACACCACGACCCCCACCCATAATCCCGCCAGAGCAGCTCGCCAGTGGATCCCGCCCAGTATCCCGCCAGATCTGCTCGCCAGTGGATCCCGCCAAGTACGGCACGCCAGTATCCCGCCAGAGCTGCTCGCCAGTGGATCCCGCCGAGTATCCCGCCAGGGCAGCTCGCCAGTGGATCCGAGTATCCCGCCAGAGCTGCTCGCCAGTGGATCCCGCCCAGTATCCCGCCATAGCTGCTCGCCAGTGGATCCCGCCGAGTATCCCGCCAGAGCTGATCGCCAGTGGATCCCGCCCAGTATCCCGCCAGAGCTGCTCGCCAGTGGATCCTGCCAAGTACGGCACGCCAGTGGATCCCGCCGAGTATCCCGCCAGAGCTGCTCGCCAGTGGATCCCGCCAAGTATCCCGCCAGAGCGGCTCGCCAGTGGATCCCGCCGAGTATCCCGCCAGAGCGGCTCGCCAGTGGACGCCAGTGGATCTCGCCGAGTATCCCGCTGAGTATCCCAGAGTAGCTCGCCACTGGATCAGCCAGTGGATCACCACCAGAGCAAGATCCCGCCAAGTATCCCGCTGAGTATGCTCGCCAGTGATCCCGCCAAGTATCCCGCCAGAGTAGCTTGCCAGTGCATCCCGCCGAGTATCCCACCAGAGCAGCCCGCCAGTGGATCCGCCGAGTATCCCTGCGAGTGGATCCCGCCGAGTATCCTGCTGAGTATCCCTTGCCCGTGGATCCTGCCTAGTATCCGGCCAGTATCGAACCGAAACGACTCGCCAATATTCGCCAGTGGATCCCGCCAGTATCCCGCCAGAGCAGCTCGCCAGTCTGGTTTTGCTTCATGTCCAAAAGGGCCGATGGGAATTTGGAGTCGAAGTCTCTAGGATGCGGAGGAATTTGTTGTAACGGTCGTAAGCTCGCTCGTGAGTGTGGAGGGCGGGGATTGCTCGAAGCGAAGTATTATTTTCAGCCAACAGGCCAATTTTCCCGGTGGTTTCAGGCCAGGGATGCTGCACGGAGCTTCGACCCAGCGGCCGTTTCGCTCCCGAGGCCTTTGTGGCTGGAAGTGTCGCTGTTGGAGCGCTTGAAGCTCCTGCCGGTTTGGGGGCCCGGCGACCGAAGCAAACTCGTGGTTAGAAGGGGTCCTTTTCACCTTGCAAAGCAGAACTCCTTAAAAGAAATTCGAATTTTGCAGCCAGTTGAGACATGTGGCTTTTTAAACACCAGAATAAAGGGAAACCGCCATTTAGAAGGCAATGTTTAGGTGTTTATTGTAAGGATCCTTGCAAAGGCTTCCCCCCAAAAAAGGTGCCATCCAAAAAAGGCTCCCGAAACATGTCTAGTTTGGGAAGTGGTTTCCCTTTCACTGCGCCCATGTGGCTGTTTCTCCAAATGGGGGGCTATCGAAAAACCATTGCCCAGACTTAAGCCAGTGGGTAGACCCTGCGCTTGAGGACCTACCCAACGCAGTCGCCTTGATTGCCCTTTGCGCTTCCCTTCCAACAGCCATCCAGCAAGTTGGTGTCCCCTTCCCAGTCTCAGTTTGGTTGAACCTGGAAAAACTGTTTTTTTTGTTGGTTCCCTTTCAATTTCCAGCGGCCCCCATCTATCTGCCCAGTTTTGGGCGAGCTCTGGGGAGAAACACACTTACCGTGATGTTGGTCCTTGGGGATGATACGCAGTGCAGGCCAGTGTGTTTCGTCAACACAAGCTGACATTGGTGCCATGGCCAAAACACCCCTTCACTCGGGGAAACGGAGATATGAGTCATATGAGTGCCTTAGGTCCATGACCATGACGGCAATCCACTGATCATTCTTTTTGGTTGTATGTTTTGAAGCGTGTTTCCCTTGTAACAAAACAGGGTGCCTCGTCTTCCCATTGGAAAAAACACAGACGCCCCACCCAATTCTGCGCTTTGGATCTCGCGGCTTTTGGACGTCAGGTGCCGGAGGCCTCGGCAGGTGGGCCGGAAGGTTGGGTGCATCGGCACCTGCTGGCACGCCACGCCGGGGGAGCCGAGAAACGGGTCGCAGCGGACGAGAAAAGAATGAGCAATCAAGCAACAGATGATGGCTGTGGTTGTCAAAACCGTTTTGGAATCCCATTTTTTTCCCCGGTGCACCACCCATTTTAGAACCTGTTTTAGTGGGGATTGGGATGTTCACTGTGGGGGTACGGGATTTTGACCCTTGGCCATATGTTTGGGCCTACTTCATGTTTTGAATGGGGTTGCGGGGTGCTTCAAAGCCGAACTTGGTGAAGATTCCGGGGGTAAACTGCTGGCAGTTTTACCCCTTATACGATCTGGAACACATTCAGGGATCCAATGCAAACCATTTTGGATCCAATTGAGCAGATGGCAAAACTCTTGGTACTGATAGTTGCACCCAAACCCCCAAAAGCACGCCGCCACCAATCCGCCGGGTGAAAAAGACAAACATCGACCAAAACTGGAGGTGTGGTTGGGAGAGGGTGGCGTGGGGAGCAAACATGACTGTCAACTTCGGATGAATGCAAAACCGCAGAACCACACTCATCAAAGGGTGGGAATCCCCCATTTAGAAGCGTTTATCTCTTCTTTGGGGGGCGGTACTGTGGATGGACCAAATCCCGCACCAGCTTTTGCGCAATTTATCCCAGCATTTTCCGGCGTTTTGTTTTTTCCGGGCTCAAATAGGCCTATGCGGCCGCGCCGCGCCCAGTCGCGAGCCCGCGCAGTTGGGGCGCGAAATCGATGGGCCAGGCGGGCAGCATTAAGGAGTCCTTTCACGGTTGGATTTGTGGCAGCGGAATCGAGGAGCCGCTTGGCCTGCATCGAATTTCTTCAGACATCGGACAGCCGGCGGAGATCTGCCCGGTGCTTTTCTAGGGGTCGGATTTTGGGGAAGTCGGACCCTCTCCAGAAAGGTTTGCGAGCATGGCCTGGATGTTCAGCGTCGCGGAGTCCCAGGATTCAGAAGCCCCTACATTCACACAAGGGACCTTTGACTTTTGGGGGAGTTGCGCCCCCTGGATAATCTGCCAGATTTATTCATTCGGGGTCAACATTAATTAAGAAGGTTTAAGCCAGGCTTGGCAGTCAGATGATGACCCTAGTTATGCCAGGAATAGCCAAAGTGAACATCCAAGTCAACTTCCTGGGGCTTGCTACTGAAGAGGCAACCCAAATCACGACCTGAGGGGGGGTGGGGGGCAAGGCAATTTTTGTTTGTGGTTGCATTGACTTTGCATCCAGAATCCTCAGCACAAGTCCCAACTCTAAAAAGACATTGCGAATCGCGAACACTCAATTCAGATTCCAAACCGGGACTCCTGCATCGCAACTTCCAACTCCTGAATCTAGAAAATGGATTTGGCTTCCCTTCAGACTCCTCTGAAACCATGCACCCGCTGAAAGTTGGGGATTTCGAACCGATCCGCGGGAGGAGCATCCAACGTACCTGTCTCAAAGTCTCCCTGCCCACCTCAGCGCCAGCACCAGGGCGAAAGTAGACGTGACGTCAGCTAGTAAACAGCGTCTTGAAAGGATATACTGAGTCACTCAGAACAGCACCTTCACCTGCTGATTTAGATGATCCTTGTAAAGAAGGGTTTGGATGCATCGGTTCAGAAAGCATGGCAAAGGGGATTACTGAACCAAACTTGAGGCGCAGGAGGAGCGGATTTGTGCTATGGTTGGAGCCCATTTCTTCCTTGAGAGCCTACTCCCGTTCAACTGCTGTTCCACTAACACCTCTGGAAACCCAAAGTAGGTTCTTTAAACCTCCTCGTTTTTCCTTCTTTCTTCTTCTGAGTAGGTTACCGTTCTTTTTTTGTATTTTTTCCCGAGATGGCGCCCCACTCGTCTCCCCCCCGGGCCAACCTGACGTCGACGGGTGCTCCCCGTCCCGAGGTCCGGGGTGCCGGTGCGGCGGTCCGTGGCGGCGGCCAGCCGCTCGCGGCCCATGGAGCGCGCCTCGCTGCGGGCCACCTTCCGGCTGCGCTGCGCCGAGCGGGTGGGCCCTGAGGCGCTGAGCAAGGAGTGGGCTTGGTTTTGGGGGGGGGCGGGTTGGGGGGTTGGGGGGTTGGGGGTTTGGGGTGGGGGGGTGGGGGGGTGGGGGGTGGTGGGTTTGGAGTGTGGAGGTGTGTGAGGGCTGTGGAGGGTTTGGGGGGGTTGGGGGGGGGGAGAAACAAGCAGCTTGGTGGGGGGTTTGGGGGGGTTTGGGTTGGGGGGGGCAACAAGCAGCTGAGCAATATTCATGCTCAGCCAGGCACGGGGGTTGGGGGGGGATCGGATCTGGGGATTTGGGGATTGGGGATTTGGGGGGTGGGGGGGAGAATATCCACACTGCTGGACTTGTCTCAAAACAGGAAATCCCTAAAATGAGCGATTTCCATTTGTTTTTCTCCGAACAGGTTTGCAACTCCCAGGAGCCACGCTGGGAACATATTTGGGTCACAGCGACAGCAAGAGTTGTTACCATGATTAGTAAGTTGAATGGGCCGGGTTGGACGGGGAGTGGTCGAGGGGCGGGTGGAGGTTGGGAGGAGTGGGAGCCCTTTGCTTAAACCCAAGTTCATTGGAGATGGTCCCAACTCTCATGCGAGGGCGGCTTTTAATGACAGACAGTGTCCGCTGAGCAGGACTGCCCAGTGAAGCTCGTGGTCTTCGACTTTGATGAGACCCTCACGCTGGCAACTTTTATGACCGGCAACTGCGAGTATGCCGACGAGGAGGCATTCGACTTGGGGGCTGGAGGGTGAGTTGCATCATGCCCATCCCCGACCTTCCAAAACGATGCGTTCCCCCTTGGTCAACTTTATCACCCTTTGGGGGCCCCGAAGAAAGCACAGATCCACAGAATTCATCGGCCGCCTGATTCTCTTTGGCCAACATGTACCAGGCATCCTGTTAGTTCCTGTTTGAGTGGTTTCAACGTCCCCCTTCATTTGCAATTCTAGAGTGAGTTGCCCTTTGGGGGGATGGTTTAGGGGACATGTAAGGACCCTGCTGTACCAGGGTTGTGGGCAGTGGGTTGGTTGCCCTTTCAATGGGGAATTGATCAATGGGAAGGCCTTCCATCACAGGAATGGTTGCGATTTTCACCGGCAGACATCATTTGGGTGTGTCCGTTTTTGAGGGTACCCTTTTCGGGGTTAGGTTTAAGGGACATGAAAGGGATATGTAACTATCCATTTGTATGCTTCCCCTATTTTGAGACCCCCCGTTTGTTTCCTATGCACAAGACTTTCCCAGGGATTCCAGGTACATGTACTGGCCCATTTGCGTCCTTTGGGCGAACTTTGGGCGAATTTGGGGAGGAAGCCCGCTAGCCCAATAAGGCACACCATGGGGGGATTCTTTGACGGTCGTTAAACAGAACCCCGCTCTTATGTCAGGCATGCTCGTCGGATGCCAAACTGGTTCCGGTTGGCGGCAGGAGAAGGACATTGCGCGGGTCATCAACTTTGAGACCCCCTGGGTTGAAGGCACGGGGGGAGATGTGTCTATCTCAACCTTGTTGGTGGAGGATAAATCTCAGCTTTTTTTGTTTTTGTTTGGAGGTGATTTGTTATTTCTTCACAATGTCAAGTTTGGTTGGCAAATGCAAGACTTTGGTAAGGACGCAGTTGCTGTGGACCATTGTTTGAGAAATAGGCTGGAGGTTGTTTGTAGGTCTTGTCTTTTGGCCCTCGGTTGGACACCTCTTGAATTGCTTGAGGGGTTCCTTTCTCTTGCCTCCCAAAACAAGCCATACGGCTGGTTTCAAAACTTTACAGTGGCTTGGCTTTGCTATTGTTTGTTCTTCAACTGAACAAGAAATAGGGGGTGGTCGGGGGGGGGGGGGGTCCCGAAATGAGAGGCAACCAAAAAAGTACGGTTTTTCATTTTGCATTCTTTGCAATCGTAGCTCTTTCAGGATTTGGCTATGAACCCCTCAAGCATGTTTGGTGCACATTTGAACTGACGTCCACCACAGGGCCCCCAATCGAGTAGCGGCCAAAACTTCATTGGCCATTTTCGGCCTGGTTGTTGAATGGCCTGGTTGCATGGCTGCAAGAACATTGACCATCTTGGCACCCAAAGTAAACGGATTCTTTTTGCGCTCGGCTCAAGTTCGTACTCGTTTGTGCCATGGTCATAAGGCCTCCGTACTTGGGGTTACCAAGGGTGGTCATAGGCCCCTCGGGGATTTGAGACCAGCTTTGACGGCTCATGTGTCCCACCTCCAAAGTCTTTATGACCCACATGTTCCTTTTGAAATTTTGTTTTTCCCGAAAGCATCGCGAAGGGTTCTTCCGTGCGGAGCCCTTGGACAAGTTACATAGACCCAAGTTACATAGAGCCAAGTTACATAGAGCCAAGTTACATAGAGCCAAGTTACATAGAGCCAAGTTACATAGAGCCAAGTTACATAGAGCCAAGAGCCAAGTTACATAGAGCCAAGTTACATAGAGCCAAGTTACATAGAGCCAAGTTACATAGAGCCAAGTTACATAGAGCCAAGTTACATAGAGCCAAGTTACATAGAGCCAAGTTACATAGAGCCAAGTTACATAGAGCCAAGTTACATAGAGCCAAGTTACATAGAGCCAAGTTACATAGAGCCAAGTTACATAGAGCCAAGTTACATAGAGCCAAGTTACATAGAGCCAAGTTACATAGAGCCAAGTTACATAGAGCCAAGTTACATAGAGCCAAGTTACATAGAGCCAAGTTACATAGAGCCAAGTTACATAGAGCCAAGTTACATAGAGCCAAGTTACATATTACATAGAGCCAAGTTACATAGAGTTACATAGAGCCAAGTTACATAGAGCCAAGTTACATAGAGCCAAGTTACATAGAGCCAAGTTACATAGAGCCAAGGTTAGGTAGAGCTTAGAGCTTCGGCGTTAGCAGCTATGTAAGTTAGTTTAGGTTTCTAAGGCGCCGGGGCGGGAGTTTGATCGTCGCTCGGGATTGCGACCCTCTGCGGAGATTCGCGTGGTCGAGGTTCAAAACTGAGGACTTTTTACGATTTTTAGCATGCGCGCGCGACCCTCTGCGGAGATTCGCGTGGTCGAGGTTCAAAAACTGAGGACTTTTTACGATTTCTGCGGTGCGCGCGCGACCCTCTGCGGAGATTCGCGTGGTCGAGGTTCAAAAAGTGAGGACTTTTTACGATTTCTGCGGTGCGCGCGCGACCTCTCTGCGGAGATTCGCGTGGTCGAGGTTCAAAAACTGAGGGCTTTTTACGATTTCTGCGGTGCGCGCGCGACCTCGCGTGGTCGAGGTTCAAAAACTGAGGACTTTTTACGATTTTTAGCATGCGCGCGCGACTCTCTGCGGAGATTCGCGTGGTCGAGGTTCAAAAACTGTGGACTTTTTACGATTTCTGCAAGCCGCGCGCGACCCTCTGCGGAGATCGTGCGCGTCGAAGCGCTCTCGCTGTGGCGCCGTGCGAATTTGTCTTAGTCTCGGCGAACCCTCTGCGGAGATTGCGCGCTCTCGCTGTGGCGCCGCGCAATATTCTTGCTCGCGAAACGGCCTTTGGAAGTTGTCTCGTGGTTTGCGCGCTTGCTTTCGCAATCCCGCGGTCGCGGGTTCGATCCCCCCCTGGTCCGCGGCAGCTCCGGCTTGAAAATCGCAGCTTTTAAGTACAAACGTAGTACCGGCTGGAAAATCGTAACTTTTGAGTACAGACGTAGTGCGCGGAGAGTGCTCCCGCAGCTCAGGCTGGAAAATCGCAACTTTTAAGTACAAACGTAGTACGCGGAGCACACCCCCGCAGCTCCGGCTTGAAAATCGCAGACAAACGTAGTACGCGGAGCGTGCTCCTGCAGCTCCGGCTGGACAATCGCAACTTTTAAGTACAAAAATAGTACGCGGAGCACATTCCCACAGCTCCGGCAGCACTTGCGCAGAGCAACTTGCGCAGAGTCACTTGCACAGAGCAACTTGCGCTCTGCGAGTTGCACAGAGCACTTGCACAAAGCACTTGCGCAGAGCACCTTGCACAGACCAACTTGCACAGAGCACATGCGCAAAGCGCTCGCACGGAGCAACTGGCGCAGAGCACTTGCGCAGAGCAACTTGCTCAGAGCACTTGCGCAGAGCAACCTGCACAGAGCACTTGCGTGCAGCAGCGTGCAGAGAGCAACTTGCCCGAAAGCAGCCTGGAACAGTGCAGCTTGCGCAGACCACTTTCGTGAGAAATCATGCAGCGCAACTTGAGCAAAGCACATTGCGCTGAGCAGACTCGCGCAGAGCCACGCTTTATAGAGCCAAGTTGCGCAGAGCCACTCGCGTAAAGTAGCTTGCGCTCGCCAGGTAGCAGCGCCAAGTTGCGCAGAGCCATCTTGCGCAGAGCTAAGTTACACGAGCCTGCTTTGCAGAAACACACGCTTTCATGACATAGCGATTTTTGTGTCTGACTCGGGCAGGAGCCGGTTGCTATTGGCTTGTTTCTTTTTGTTTCGTGGGCAGCGCCGTCCTTCAGGGCGAAGTCACATTTACCTGCACAGAGCCAAGTTGCACAGAGCCAAGTTGCACAGAGCCAACTTGCACAGAGCCAAGTTACATAGAGCCAAGTGACATAGAGCCAAGTTACCATAGAGCCAAGTTACATAGAGCCAGGTTACATAGAGCCAAGTTACATAGAGCCACGTTACATAGAGCCAAGTTACATAGAGCCAAGTTACCATAGAGCCAAGTTACATAGGGCCAAGTCACATAGAGCCAAGTTGCACAGAGCCAAGTTGCACAGAGCCAACTTGCACAGAGCCAAGTTACATAGAGCCAAGTGACATAGAGCCAAGTTACCATAAAGCCAAGTTACCATAGAGCCAAGTTACCATAGAGCCAAGTTACCATAGAGCCGAGTTACATAGAGCCAAGTTGTACAGAGCCAAGTTGCACAAAGCCAAGTTGTACAAAGCCAAGTTACACAGAGCCAAGTTGCACAGAGCCAAGTTGCATAGAGTCAAGTTACACAGAGCCAAGTTGCATAGAGTCAAGTTACATAGGGCCAAGTTGCACGAGCCTGCTTTGCAGAAGCTGTTGCATCGTGAAAAGCACATGATGGGAAGCGCTTGGGGAAAAATGCTTTCGGGCCAATCGTCCTCTAGTTCTTTTCACCACCTGGAGACAATAGGGTGACTTATTCAAATTCGACCACATGACTCACTAAGTCCCTCATGTTTACGGGAGCAGAGCAAAGCTTACCTAGCTGCTCGGGGCTTGCGATGGCTTTTATGCAAGAAGGTCTTGTTTTCATGTTCCTCAAAAGGGGAGCCAACCGTGTTTGTTTTGGTTTTCCAGAAGGGGCGGCTTGTTTTCACGTGGCGTGAGGCTCCAGGATCCAGAAGCTGCAGCACATGCTCCAGTCCATCAAGGACCTTGCTCCATGTAGGGTGGAGATTTGCTCATTTCGGTGCCCCAGGGGCCCATTTCCGACCAGCCCTCCAAACTTGTGGTTTGAGCTCGCCCTTGAAATGCAGACCATAGGTGTCCATTTTGGTTGATTTGGTTGAAAACCCTGGGGGGCGATTCCTGGTTCTCCTGTCAACCAGGGCCATCTATTTTCCCAAAAAGGACACGGATGTGAAGATCCTGACCCCGCTTCGACCGCCTCGAAGCCTGGGAGCCTCGAAGGAATCCGCAGGCCAGACGCGGACCTTGACGGTGCTCACCAACAACGGCAAGGGCGTCCAGGCGTCAATTCGCGTTCCGCCGGAACCGCCGGGACGCGGAGGGGGGGGGGGAGAAGCCCCGTGTCTTCCTGTGGAAAGCAACAAGAGGAACCCTCCCACCAATTATCACATGGAACCTGACGGGGGCATGGTCCCTTTGAAAGAAAGATGGGTCCAAACCAGGACCCCCCTGTCGGGTTCCATGTTAGTTGGTGGGAGGGTAAAACAAGTCAAAGGGCGTGATGGCCAGCAGTTTCCGGGGCTGTGGGAATCCCCCAATAAACCACCAGCAGTCGGATGGTTCAGAAAAAAACGTCCCCTGGAGCTAGCGGAGGCGGTCATCAACATGCTGAAGATCGCCTCTCTTGACCAGTACTTCAGTGCTGTGTGGACCATGCCCTGGAGGCAGTACATGCCCAACGGCGCGTACAAGGATCAGAAGGGGCAGTGGAAGTTGTTTGACCCCCCTTCTGAAGCTGGTCCGGACAAAGAACAGCTTTCAGGCAACTAATTTGGAGTTTGACGCTTTGCTTTTTGTTTATGCTTTTGCGACGTCCATCCCAGGACACCAAATGCAGGAATAATCAGGGGTGCTGTTTTAAAATAGGAATTTGCACCCCACCAAATGGGCGGATTCTTTTTGGTGTCCCTTTAATACCAAGCCAAAAGGGTACCCTTAACAAGAGACGCACACCCAAGCCCTACGTATCACAGCCGAATCGCTAAGGACAAGGTCCGCAATCACAAGGCTGACGTCTTGACGCATGTGACCAAAAACCCCGTGGCCTGGTTCCCGCAGATCGGCAACGATGCATCCTTCAAGGAGCACACCGGTGTTTGCTTGGGCGCCTCTGTTCGGTTGTAAATAGGGTTATGAACCTAAGAGGGGGTTGACGGGTCTGACAACCCAACTTATAGGTCATGTCAGACCAATCACCCCACGGAGCGCGGTTGCTCGCCACGACAAGATACTTATCTGGGGGTTTCTAAAACGTGACCCCCTTTTGATTAGTATTCAAAGGGAACCAAACATTTTAGGGAAACCCTATTTTGACACCCTCGCCCGGCTGGGTCCATTTTACAGGGCTTTACAAGGATATGCACTGCAGGATGGCAGGGGGTCCAACCCCTTCAACCCCGGCTTGATCGACAGATTTGCCCCCACCCTTTCCCCCTTGAAGGAGGCATGCAGGTCCTTACAAGGCTCAACCGTCACATAGAGTGTGCGTTTGGTGGGGCGATGTTGAAAGGGGACATACACAGATTTTCGCAACTTGGATCTTTTGATATGTATTTCCCTTGTTGGGGTTCCGGTGGGTGCAAGACACGAGCTTGCCTTCAAATCGGGGAGGCCCCAAACTGAGTTGCCAACTCAAGGAAGGGAACATATGCCCATAAGATGCTGGATCAAACGAACCCAAGGAGGACTTGGAGATAGAAACCCAAAAATTAGCCAACCATATTTTGGGGCTGACCGGGGGTTAGCAACCCTGCTCCAAAGTGCTGCACGGGGGCCTCGCAATTTCGCGCGAGGCTCATATAAGCGCAAGGGATACCTCCGCTCCTGTTAAAGGCTTTGGAGAGCCCTTGCTGTTGTTTTCCCCCCGACGTTTTTCCGGGGTCGGCACACCTGACACGATTTCGATGTCTCCATGTTTCAGGACCTGGAGTCCTTGTCCATGGGGAACATCGTCCTGGTGGACGACCAGCGGGCCAACTTCCAGAGTCAGTTCGGCGCCGCCATCCTGCGCTACTGCAAGGCGCGAGCGAGTGGCGAGTTTTCGGGTGGCCGATTCCGATTTCGGCGCCGAGTCCCTGTGGTCAGAAAGTGCGGCTGGGGCCGCCTGCTGATCTGTTCTGCTCAAGGGATGCCCGTTGGGGCCTCCAACTTTGACGACCCCCACATGGCAACCGGAACATGGCTGAACAAAGCGGCTGAAATGCTCACCATGCTCTTGCGCCAGGTGGCTCGCTATGACGCGGACCTCTACTACGACATGCGGATGGTGAAGCACTTTGGCAAGAATGCTCGATCCCAAATGCACTCAAACAGGGTGGCCTGTTTCCCCATTTCCCAGGATCGGTGTGGATCTTCAAAGAGCCGGGCATGCTTGCAAAAGCTAGGGCACCCGGGAAGCGTCAAACGGTGAGCCCATTGAGATTTTTTTGGTTTGGGATACACGCCCGGGCCGAAAGGGGGCCGGAGAGGTTAGGCATCCACACAATTCGGATCATAGGCCCACTTCCTGTAAGTACGAGCTCTACAATGCAAGAGCAAAAACCAGGGGACTCGCACATTCTCCAGGAGTTGGAGGGGAACCTGCGGTCTGAGCGCCGAGGAACATGGGGGGCATCGGGGCGCACCACGACGCGGACTACGACACTCTGAAGCGCTTTGTGGAAGACCCCTGGATGTGCAAGGAGACCCTGCAAGTGAGGCGTGGATGCTTTCGGCTTGGGATCTTAGGGTTAAGGGGTCGTGGTCAGCCGTGCTTCCCATGGGAAAATGCACCCTTTTGTTGAATTTAACAGTATCCAAGGATTTGTTCGAGGGTGCCCTTTCAAAAGGTTGGGAAGGGAAGTCAATGTCAAAATAGATGGGACCGCTCTGGTTTCCCTGTAAAGATCGCAGAAATAGGCTTGGGATGGGTGCGTGTTGGGTTGGTTGGTCAGTCCAGGAGGCCGTACCCCCAGCATCACCAGCATCATGTGGAGAAGTGCGTGCTGTGTAAGTCGTTTTTTAGAATCGAAGCCAGCCGGATGTTGGTGATGCTGGGGATGCTGCCCGTTGAAAGGCTGGCTTGCAAGAGTGTTTGACTTGAGGGGAACTGTGAGTGCGCGCAACATTGTCTGATGATCATGACTTGCTCGGACAAATATATGTGTGCACCTGTTTTTCTGAAGTACCCCGTACCCCATTTATCCGGCCTTTGTCGCACTAGGACAATGGCATGTGGTGGGGCGGTTGGATGAAAAGGTGTGGCAAATCTCAGTTTCTTTCAGTTTTGAATGCGCTTGCTGTTCTGCTCTCGAAGCACGTTGTTTGCTTCGACCTTGATTTGTGAATGTCCCATTTGTGAATCACTTTCTTTTTTCTGCAAATCTAGAAAACCTGGAGAGTTAGAGTTCATGCAAAAGCTCGCTCATTTTCCCTGTAAATTCCTGGAGGGTTTTCGA
>CAUJNA010000680.1:1087136-1099636 GCA_963377175.1 Effrenium voratum | reverse complement strand
TGAACTTGCTGAGCCTGGCCAACCTCCTGGAGAACTTTAGTGCGGTCTGGTGCATGCCTCCCGCTTGCGGTTCCGTCTGCAGTCGCCACTCATGTGGCTGTGGTGGCCTAAAAACATAGGGTAACCCCAAAATGGAACCCTGGGAAATAGAAACATGGACTAAAACCAGCGGTGTCCTGGTGGTTTAATATTGACCCATACCCACATGAGTCGTTTCATTTAGTTCCCTGTGTTGCAGGTTGGGGGTCAAACAAACAGGGCTGATGTCGGTTACTACATTGGTGTGCACTAATATTTGAAGGCATGTGGTTTGTGAACGTGCTTGCGAGTGCGAACGCTTGGTTGTAGATATGTTTGCGTGTTGTGATGGTGAATGCGAAGGTGTGTGTGTGTGTGTGGGTGAATGTGTGTGTGAACGTGTGTTTGCGTACCTGCGACTGTCTGCATATGCGTGTGAGTTTCTTTGTGTCTATGTGTGCGTACATGTGTATATGTGTATGTGCGTGTGCGTTTCCCATGGGCTCAGCGAATTTACTTTTACTCATGCCTTGACATGAGTTATTTCTGTGTTTGTTGGTTCTATGTTTGCGATGTTTGCGTGCTATGTTTCTTGTTGCGTGTTGTTGGTGGTTGATTGGAGGGTGATGGTCGTTTGGTCCTAATTTCTGTGTGTGTGTGTGTGTGCGTCGTCTCTGTGTGTTTGTTTGTGTGTTTGGCTGTCTGCCTGTCTCGCTGTTTGCCTGCCTGCTTGTCTGCCAGCCTATCTGCCTGTCTTTCTGTCTTTCTGTCTGTCTTTCTGTCTGTCTTTCTGTCTTTCTGTCTGTCTTTCTGTCTGTCTTTCTGTCTGTCTGTCTGTTTGTCTGTCTTGTTTGTCGGTCTGTCTGTCTGTCTGTATGTCCATGTGAGGATGAAGCATCAGTAATTCCTATTTGTCCAGTGTTTCACTACATTTTCTGGCAGGAAGTGTCCCATTCAGTTTGCGGTTGGGCAAGCTCGATTTGCTATCACAAAAGAGAGCGAGAGAGCGAAAGAGAGAGAGAGAGAGAGAGAGAGAGGGAGAGAGGGAGAGAGAGAAAGAGAGCGAGAGAAAGAAAGAAAGATAGAGTGAAAGAAAAGAAAAGTCAAGACAAGACAAGAAAGACATAAAGAAAGAAAGAAAAACAGAAAGACAGAAAGACAGAAAGACAGAAAGACAGAAAGACAGAAAGACAGAAAGACAGAAAGACAGAAAGACAGAAAGACAGAAAGACAGAAAGACAGAAAGGAAAGGAAGACAGAAAGGAAAGGAAGAAAGAGGGAAGGAAAGAACGAAAGAAAGGGAAGGAAAGAAAGAAAGAAGGAAAGAAGGAAGGAAAGGAAAGAAAGAAACAACTAAAGAAATATGTAAAGGAAAGAAAGGAAAGGAATGGAAAACAGAAACAAAGAAAGAACGAAAGAAAGGAAAGAAAAGGAAAGAAAGACAGAGAGGAAAGACAGACAGAAAGGAAAGGAAGAAAGAATGGAAGAACGCACAGAAGGAAAGAAGGAAGGAAGCACAGAAGGCAAGAAAGACACAAAGAAGAAGGCAAGAAGGAAAGAAGCAAAGCAAGAAAGAAGGAAAGAAGGAAAGAAGGAAAGAAGGAAAGCAGGAAAGAAGGAAAAAAGGATAAGCAGAAAGAAAGACAGAAGGACAGAAGGACAGAAGGACAGAAGGAAAGAAGGAAAGAAAACAAAAACCGATGAATATTTTTGAAAACTATATATATATATATACATACAACCAAAGAGAGGTCGGAAAGAAGAAAAGACCATGCAAGAAAAGGCGTGAGCAGAAAATAAGCCAAAGAACGAAATCAAGAAAGAGTGAAGCAACGAAAATAAGAATACAGACAGAAGCAAACAAATGCAGAAAGGGCAAGCTAAACAAGTAATTAAGTAATGAATGAACGAATAAACAACAAGAAACGATCCAATGAATAAATAGATAAAGAACATGAACCACCAAACAAAGACTACCAACTAAAGGAATGCATAAATAACAAAAGAGGGAACAAATGCAACCCAAGCAAGAAACAGAGAGAGAGAGAGAGAGGTATCTCTCATGTGGACACACACACAGATTGACAGAATGTTGGAAAACTGCGAGTGCTGCTGCGGCCCTGTTTCGACCGCCAAGCTTTTTTTTGGGCTGTAATCCATGAGGCCAAAACAGGGTTGCTAGGATGAGGTGCGGGTTGAGTAGCTGCTCGCTCTTAGCGAGTCCCCGCTTCGATCCGAAGTATCATGTGTTGGTGCCCCAGATTTGTTGCGGTTTGCTTGTGGAACCCCTGTTTTGGGAATGGCTTCTTGGGCTTGGCATTCGCTCCTCAGTTGGCCCACTGTTTTCAGAATTGCTTTTTAAATCTCCATATATATTTTTTAGATTAAATATTTCACCTCCCATCTTTTACCCTCCTCACCTTTCACTTCTCACCCCCCACATCTGTGAGACCCTTCAAGGTCCAGCGGGGGAGACTGCGATGGCGCCTTCTGGGAGCAGGGCCGATGGCATTTGTTCCGCACGCCCTGCGCGGAGGTGAATCAGCACAAGGCCGACGTGTTGACGCCCGGCAGCGGCTGGAAACTGGGGGAGACCCCAAACCATTTTATATTTTGAGGTTGACAAGTTATGACCCGGAAGCTGAAAGTATGATTTTTGGTGGACTCCAGAGTTGGGCCAAGGAATGAGGTTGCGTTGTATCGCAAACCTCTGCCTTGACTTGGCAGGTCGCAATGAAGTCAGGGTTGGGTTTCACACTCTTTCCGCCAGAATGCTACTGGCAGCGTTTTGTTGCAGATTGCCCTGGCCGTTCACTCTCTATTTCCCCATCCGACATTGATATTTTTAGTGGCATCCGGCTCGCCGCAGCCCGGTACTGTACCTGCCCGCCCGCCGACAGACCTGTGACAGACAGCTGAGACAGAGCTTGCGACAGACAGCTGTGACAGAAAACTGTGAAGAGCTTGCGGCGGACGGCTGACAGCTGTCGCAGAGCCTGACAAACAGATTGAGAGAGAAACATGTGAAAGGCAGCTGTGAAGAGCTTGTGGCACAGGCGTAGCAAAGCCTGACAGACAGATTCGACAGACAGATGTGTCAGACAGGCAGACTGTTGCAGAGAGAACTGTCAAGAGCTTGTGGCAGACAGCTGTAGCAGAAACTGACAGACAGACGCGCAAAGGAGCTTGTGGCAAACACTTGTGGCAGAGCCTAACAGACAGACAGCTGTGGCAGGTAACTGTGAAGAGCTTGTGGCACAGCTGGAGCAGAGCCTCACCAGACAGCCGTAACTGCGAAGAGAGGCGACAGGCAGCTGTAACAGATGGCTATGACAGTCTAGCCTGAGGCTCCCGGAGCCTCAGCTTCGGGCTGTCACACGCCAGCTCCCGCCTTTTAGAACACATTTGCTTGTGAGAGTTCGCTGGTTGCACTTGGCAGCAGCTACGGTGTATGTTGATCAGGGGTCCTCAGACCGCTCGCTTTCGCATCACCCAGTGGAAACTGACATCATCTTTCGGTTCCCTCACCTTTCGGCACAGCTGTTCCCCCCAGCAATCCAAGCCCTTGCTCTTCGGCAAATTGAGCGTTTGAGCTTTAAACAGGCGCGCTCTTCTTCGAGATTTGTTTGGTGGTTCCAGTCCGTGGGTCTATATGCTCTGACCTCTTTACGTCCGTGGTATGAACAGGGTACTGCTGGTGTTCAAAGCCAGCAGCCAAGAGTTGGCCCAACAGTTACACGCGCACTATTCTCCCATGCTCATGAGGTTCTTTGCTTTGATACCCCCGCAAACGTTCCAATGACTGGGGCTCCTCGAGGATTTTAGTTTTTAATGCTGAAGTTGGGGCAGGGCATGTCACGGGTCGAGATCGCTTAGTAGTCCGAACGCCTCATGTCATCGGTCACCATGGTGATACGTCAGCTACCTCCAGTTATCCCAGCAACCACTATCCATCAAACAGCCTGTTCCATGGAATGCGATCGTATCCGAGGGAGCACGTGGCCGCGCATCCGCTGCGGTGGTTCCCACAGCTCAGTGGGGAGGCATCACTGCAGCAGACGCCCCGCTAGGCTTGAGTCATTCTTGCGGGAAGAGGGCGCCTTTCGGCCTTTTAGGGACAATTCCAGTGGTTTTGATTTGGCTCCAGGGCCAAGCGGGTTCGACGAGGCACCCGGCGTGGGGTTATGCACGGGGTGTCTTGTTCGCCGGGGGTAGGCCCAGGGTTCTCTTTCACCAGAGGGGTGTCAGTGTGTCCTTGTGTTCTGCTGAACTTGTTTCTTGGGCGAATCTGAAGCCAATTGTGTGGATGCCATATACAGTATATATATATATATGTCCTTTTAAAACTAATCGTATGGACTAATAGAATGCGCGTGCCTGTAATGAGCTTGCTTGAGGTTGAGTATTTTGTTCTTCTGTGAGTTAATTGTATGGACCCGTTCAGGGGTGTTTTGTCGGTTTTTCAGGCTAGCTTTTCCCTGTTGCGGTTTATGCAGGGATTCGCTCATACGGGATTCGCTCATAAGGGATTCGCTCATAAGGGATTTGCCCATATTTTCAAGCAACACCTTTTTGCCGGGGTCCCTTGATTGATTCAGACTTGGCTGATCCCATGCGGTTCATACCAGGGGTTCGCTTGGTCCGAAAGGGAGCTATAAGACCCCATCATGCAACCAGATCCAAGGGGCGCCGGTTCAAAACGTGGCGCTAATTATTTCAGGCCACCAACAGTCGGAACTGGCTTTTCAAAGTATCCCAGCCTTAGCCTTCAAAATCGAACAAAACGGCGGGCAAGTGGATTCTTTTCCCCCCGGAATTTGCTCAAAGTGAGCTTCCAAGGTTTGCTGCTTCGAGGTTCAGGAAGCAATTCGGGACATATGAGAACCCCTGCGTATGGCTATGATTTTTAATGGGGCTCACATGGGTTCCCTGCAAAATCAGCCAGCAAATCCACAAGGACTTTCAGGGTACCCCCAGCCCCCCCACTTGGCCTTTTGCATGGTTCTTCGGTATTCACAGTTTCTCCTGTGAGAAAAGGGTGTCTTGGGTGGCCCGGACAAATGAACCTGGATGAACAGGGACATATTTGACCAACATAAAGGTTCTTCCACTCGCATGTGTTGAGTTATGGGTTGCCGTTAGGGTATGGAAGGGGGACGGTATCCCATGTCCGGAAACGTTCAGGCCATTTTAATTATGGTTCAGAATTAGGGACCTGCGAAATGGTTGCACTGCTGGCTTCCCTTGGACACCAACCCAAAAACAATACCCACCTCCAGAAGCAGCCACACCTTGATTTCAGGCGGGTGCGGTTATGGAGTAGCCCGCGTGGCTTTGCAAGGGAGCACCTTTGTTTTTTCTCCCCGACACCCCCAAGATGGGTGGTACCTTTGGCTCCCCAGTACAAGGTTCAAAGGTGGCGCCAACTGAAAAAGGACACCTTCCCGCACCCATGGGCCCCTTCCGTTCCTTCAAGCATTCAGTTCGTCATTCAGGAAGCTGTCGCAGCTGAAGCTGGAGCACCTGGTGCTGGTGGACGATGAGAGGGCGAACTTCCGTGCCTTGGAGCTCCTCCCCAGCCCCCCCCCCCCCCCACGTTTTGGGGGTCAAGGGAAAAGCCCTGTCGAGGTTTAGAGCCCCCCCCACTTGTTGAGGGTCAAGGGAACCGCCCTGCTGGGTGACCAAGGAAACAAATTGGGCCGGTTCCCTGCGTCGCCTTTGGAGCGAGCGGGCTGCAAGTCCCCTGCACATGAGCAGCCTGACAGTTCCCTGGTCTTTTTGAGGGGGACCCCTTGGAGTAAAAAACTCGTGGCTTGCTTTGGGTGTCCCTTTCTCCACTTTCTTAAAAATCTCGGTGCAAGTCACGCAACTGGCCCACGAAGCTCAATGGTTGGGATGCCTCGAACGTTTGGTGGACATGAATCCCAAGCTAGCAGCCGTGGTAAAGGGAAGCCAAAGAACCCAAGATGGAAACCGCTCATTTTGGGGGGTGCCCCTATGTTGATACAAGACCGTGTAAAATCATAATCCAGAGGCCGCAATCCAGTTTTGAAAACTTTCAGATTTCTTCAGAGGGCAAACTACATGAGGGTGTTTCAATTTGGGGGAGTCTTCCGATTTGCAGCACAACCCTGGGTCAACTGCGCTTGGCGTTTCGTTTTTCCTCTTCTTTCGGGCCCCACATGTTTTGCGCCTTTCGGCTTTTTTCCGCTCGGCCGACTTGGTCGATCTCGAGGAAATGACACTGGCCTCAGCGCTGCCAAAGTCTTGAGGTATTGCAGCTCTGGCGTGCAGTAGCACCCCGCTTTCGATTCTTTTGTTGCTTCCTTCGAAACAACCCCAACGAAAAGAGGGCTTGCCCCCGTGTCACTCGAACCGAAACATGTCCGAGCCAGACACTTGTGTCCTGTTCGGGGCTTTCCGAGAATGGTGTGTTGAGGGGCCGCAAGGAAAGTCCAATTGTCTCATGCAGAGGGGGGGGGAACCTCAACCCAAGGGGCAAGTTGCCCCTTGGCCCTCCGCGGGGATCCCCCCAAAAAGGGGGGCAACCGCAAGCGCTCGGTTTCCTGAAGCCCAGGAATCAACGTGGTACCCCTAGATCAAACCACGAGCCGAAAAGGCATCCGGGGAAAAAACAAAAAAAACCGGCCACACTTCGAGAACTCCCCTTTTGGTCATAATAAGGGGACCCTCTAGGAACGGAGCACTCCATCAACAGCTTGTCTTGTGAAATCTGACATCTTAGCGGGAAGCCAGCGGTTTGCACTGCAAAGCAAGGCCAGCCCAACAGGCAGCAGCAGCTGAATCAATCCACAAAGGTCAACCTGCATGGGGCCCCTAACCAAACCACGGGTTTGGGTCACTGTTTTCCGAAACAAAGCCGTTTCTTTTTTGCCTTGCGGTTGGCTCCCGGCAAACTGGGACCCTTCCTATATGTGTTTTCATGAACGCGCCATAAGCCACTTGATTAATCCCTCATGAAGCAAGCCCTGAATAGGTTCTTGCTTTCGGGATATATAGGAAACCACCCCTATCCTGTCCAATCCACCAATTAGGTAGGGGTTTAAGGGCTAAACTGCCTCACTGCCAAACCAATCCAATCCAATCCACCCAAAATTGGGGGGTGGGGAAGGCTGATGGCAAGTCAGGCAAGGTGCCCAGATACGACGACACGTATCGCGAGTGCGGGCTGCTGGACCAGATGGGGGGCTTGGGCGCGCACAGTGACCTGGACTACGAGGAGCTGAAGCACTTCGTGGAGCAGCCATGGGACTACCCCTACCCCACCCGTGCCTTGGCGAAACGACGGAAGCCCCGTGGCTGAGCGCTGAGCGCTGAGCGCTGAGCCACGTGCGGCACCGGCCCTTGGTGGAGAGATGGGGGCCCTTCAAAGTCACCCGAAGGAGGTATGACCAAGGCTTGGATGGCTCAAGGTTTTAGGTGACCCGATATAACCTTAGGGCCAGGTTTGGGCTATTTCTAGTTATCTTTCAAGGTGTACTCGGTGGTGTAGCGCAGCAATCCGATGCCTTTTTGCTTTTCTTGGACTGTTTCGCGTTGAGTCCAACGGCCAAAAAGAAAGGGTGCCCCTTTTCCCATGAACACTGGAGGTCTGGTGGTCCAATACATGTTTCACTTTGTGCCTCTACTATGTGTATATATATATATATATAATACATACATTGGTGCATTTTGGTGCATTTTTCTTGGATGTTAGGACTTTGACTTCTTGCCAACTAATGGGCTCTTCATTAAACTACGAGAAGTTATACTTTTAGCAGGGGAGCAGAAGGCAACAGAGTACATATATATATATATATAGATACATACATTGCAAAAGCAGACCCCGATGCATTGTTCACTTTGCAATGAAAAGCAGGAGCAAGCGCCAGATGTTCTTTGTGCTTGACAATAAAATTGTCCAATTCCGCTCCTGCTCATTTCGTTCCGTTTGTCACCGCTTTTCTTCGATTTAAAATCATACCCATGGAACCACCGATAGATTTCGACCATCGTGGAGACAAGTACTCAAACAGGTGAACCACAACACACCTACAAGCCAACCCAACTCCCTGGATTTGGGCAAATGAACGAGCCAGGCAGAGTGAAGCACACCACAGTTTGTTAGCCTTTAAGGTTTTTAGAGTTTAGAGGGCTTTTTGACGCATTCTGCTACAGTTTAGCTTTTAGGCAGGATCACCGGGCCACTAAGAGCGAGCCAGGTACAGAGACAGAGACAACTACTATTTAGGCCAATGCGGTTAGAGGTACGCAAGCAAGTGAAAACCAACGCACCTTCAGCACCTTTATTGGCCAATGCACCTTTGCTTCGGCCACACCCTCAGATTTTTAGAGCTTTGAGGGATGTTCCCACTAGAGGTCAAAACACGAGGCACCAACGGGAGCCACCGCTTCGCCAGGTACAGAAGCAACGAGCCTCAAGAAGAAGGTGCCGAGCAACGTGAGCTTCGCCACTGACGGACAGGCAGAGAGCGGCCACACCAGGATCGAGCTGGTGCGGATAGAGGATGACGAGGCGGGCCGAAGTGAAGCGGCGCCAGTCGCTCGAACCAAACCAAAAAGTTCCTTGAGGCGCTTCCGCCAGTTTCTCCAAAGACGCCTTGCAGGGTAGATGTTATTTCTTCTCACCAAACAGCAACGTATTTTTTGACCAAGGATGGAGCGTCAGAACTATGGGGTTTTTGGTATGCACTGAGAGACTTCAGAACTGCGACAACCTGAGAGGAGATCGGCACGAGCTGTTGACACGTAGATCACCCTTTGGCCAGAGGGCCATAAATGTTCCGTGGAGGGATCAATTCCGCCTGTAGCATTTGTTCTCTGGTACCTTGGGGGTTTTCAATGGATCTCATGTGCTCTTCGGGAACCCACCAGGTCAGTGCCTTACACCCTTAGGGTTCAGGACCCACTGAAAGAGTGGCCGGCCTCGTTCTACCTTTTGGGTCTGGAGATTCAATGAATTGCCAGTGGCTTCCCTGACAAAGCTAGGTTGTTCCGTTGTTTTTTTGTCTTTGCTGGGGGGGGAGGAGGGGGGGAGTGGCTTAAACCAGCACTGCCTACACACGAACACCACCACTACCACCGTGTTTTGAACCAGCATGATGGTGGCATGATAGCAAGGGAGCCCGCCTGAAAGTGCCGTAGTCATAAGATCGTGGTTCAAAGTACCATGTTTTTAAACGGCATCCGTGCGACTTCCCGCTACAGTGCGGGTTTCGTTTTTCTTTCCGAAAGGGGGGTTGTAACCCAGCAAATCCGAGGGCAAAACCCAAAACCTGTTTCAGGCCCTCCTCAAGCTCCCTTTGCTTGGGCGCGGAATCGAAGTCCCAACTTGACACCTCTTAAGGGTGGCCTTTTGTTCCCCAGTTAAAGCGATCGAACATGCCGAATCCGGGACGGCATTTAAAGGAGGGGCCAGGTTGTTCAACTCAACCAACTTTCTTCCCCAAACAAACCAAGAGATAGGCCTAAGACAACAAAATAATACAGTTTGTGGGGTTGGAAAAGCAGCCTCACCGGCTGACCCATCTTTGTCGAACCCCGACCACAAACCACAAGGACATCCGGAGCTAGTGTGCAAACACCACGCCCTCCCCAAATCAACAAATCAACAAATCAACAATCCTTATTGATTTGACAGCCACTTACCTAAACATTACATAGGGGATCCTAAACTAAGAAAAACGAGGATCCCTAAAAATGGTACAATCATGACATTGGTACGTCAGTGTGTCTCAAAATGAGGATCTCTCAAAATGCTACCTTTCATTCAACAAAAATGGGGATCACACATTGTACATGGGGATCCCTAAGATAGGAGAAACGAGGATCCCCAAAATGGCGACCCGATCACTCCGTGTGCCTCAAAAAAGTCTCGGTGGTCCAACCCCCAAAAGACCCCGCGCGGAGGAGCCCGAGAAGGCGCCGCGCCAGAGGATCGGCTTCTGAGGCGCCGCGACGTGGGGAGCGTTGGGCGCTCTCGGACCCTAGGCACCACATTGGTTTTGTTTTTTCTCCATGAAACCCGAAAGAAGTGGGTATGGCTCAAAAGTAAAGAGCTGGGGAAAGAGCGGGTTTTAGTCTTTGGCACTTTTTTGAGCCGCAGCCAAATGGGTGATAAACCACCGACCAACTGCCGGAATTTGTCCGCTGGTGCACTTTTGAGCTCTTGGTTTGGCTGGAAATAGATGGGTTCCAATGGTGGAGATGGGTTCTACTTTCGCCAATCGCATGCATTTTCCAAAAGGCCACCTGTGGACATACACCATTTGCGAAGTCCCAAAGCCGCAGCCTGGCTTGGTTTCTTTCGACCTACCGTGCTCGGAACGACCCCCGACTGAAAGTGTCAACCTGGCAACCTTGACCGGGCCAAGAGTTGGGACCATCGGAGACATCTTCGCCCTTGACCAAACTGATGAACAAAGAACATGATTGAATTCTGGCTTTAGGTTTGAACGTTGACCAAGCAGAAGGACCAACATGATCTTCAACCTTAACAAAAAGTCTTCAGACATATTGCAGGTCCCACTGACAATTGACCCGTTTCAGTGTTCAAGAGGATTAATCCATGGCTCAAACCTGCTTTTGTGTTTGTTGAGTTAATACGACTAGAATTGTGTTTATGCCTTCACCATCAGGCATCCCATCTGACGGTTGAGTAGCGCCCGACCCCCCAAAGGGCCATTTTATTCGGCAAATCTACCTGATTTCAGAAAGGTTATAGTAGGGGTAGAAGCACACGCCAGTGGGTGAAACGGGCACTGCCCTGTTTGGTTCATGTTGCTTCGGCGCTCGCGACCCTAAGGGCGCTCCAGATCATCTACATTTATGGTGCAGCTTCTTGGTGCAGAAAAGGTGTCGGCATTCACACTGGGGGAAGTGGGTCGTGTGTTTGGGGGTGGTGTGTTAGCGGTGGTACGAGTTCTTGGAACCAGCTTGAAGGGCTTCTTGGGCTGTGCGGGTACTGAATGTGGGCCTGAATCTAAGCATCTCATTTCTTGGAGCAAAAGCTGAGGCTCCGTGGATTTAGGAAGCTTCTAAAATGGAGACTGCACCCCTGGATGGTGCTTCGAAAGAAGCCTGAACCATTTGAGCGGCCCCAAAAAAGGTCTTTTTCATAGGGATAAAACCCCACAGCCTGGCTCCTTTGTAGCTGAGAAGGGGAGTCCCGAACAGGACCCTCCCCGTAGGGGGCAAGCAAAAAGTCTCTTTTGCGCCTGCAAAGCCGTACTAGCCTGATGTTTTCCAATTTTTACACGTCCAGAGCATAGGATCTCGCCCATTCACGGAAGTCTGTGACCCATTGCACGCCCAGGTTTCACCCTGCACACCGGCCGAGTGACGCAGAGAGATTTGTGTTCCGCTCGGTCGTGTGCGTGTGGCCTCATAGAGGAACGGCGCGCCGTAGATCTGCTTGAGGACAATGAGAAACCTGCGCCAGGCAAATCCTTCACAGTGAGCGGAAGGATTTCAATGTTCAATGTCAAACATGAGAACGACTCCAGCTGACGTGATGCAGAAACTACGGATGCTTTAAGGATGACACTCTGAAGTTTGCACACAAATATGTACCTGATTTCCACACACACAGACGATATGAGTCAAGTTGTCTTTTGCTTTTGGCACACGTGCGTGGCCTCTTGGGTCGTTGAGTGCCGAACTCGGCGCCCTTCATTCCCCCCAATCCTGAAGCTTTCGCAAGCGCACTGGGAGAAAGGGCCGAGTGACCGAGTGCCACCCTAGGCCCAGGGGCCCAGGGGCCCAGGGGCGGGGAGTTTTGGAGTTTTGGGGTGGGGTTGGACTCGCTTGGAAAGTCCCACTCAGAGGAAACCAAGAGAGGAACACGGGCAATTCGCCATATCCCACCCATGGGCTCTTCTTTTTCTTCCCTTCCGGTTTGGTTGCTAGCTTGAAGCGAGGTTCGGTTGATCAAACCCTCCCTGGATTTGCTTGGGCTAAAGGGAAACGGTACACGACTTAAAAGGAATTCGGGAGCTGGGATGAGCGAAAGGGGAGAGAACTCCTGGAAAAGAAGCCATAGGCCGGAAAAGGGGAACAGGACCCCCAACATTTGCATAGATTTGCAACGGATTGGGGCTGATTTCAAGGAAGACCCAGAAGGGCACCACCTATCTGAGGGCTGTTCCAAACCGGGTTTCTTTTTGGACCCTGTTGCGACCTTCGAAAGGGACAACTCAATCACCCGCTTCCCAAGTTTCATCTTGAACCCTTTTCTTTGGAAGCTGGTTGCTTTCTTTGCATCCGAATGTGGCATTTCTCTCAAAATGGTGGCCTTTCCTAAATTTATTTTTTTTTGTTTTCGTTTCTGGGGGTCTCCGCAGAAATAAATAATTTATTTCAAGGTGCGAGAGTCGGCCCCCCGAAAAGGCCATCGCGTCCACAAGGTCTGGGATCTTTGCGCGGAGCACGAGGACCTGCTTCGGATTGCGGACCAGCAGGCC
>CAUJNA010000680.1:1037136-1082136 GCA_963377175.1 Effrenium voratum | reverse complement strand
TCTGTAGAAAGGTGCCGGTGTGGGTAGTTGGTGATTGAAGTTGTAGTTGAGGGAGTTGTAGGCCTCAGGTGGTGGTGTGGCCAAAGTAGCCATGCTGCTGGAGTCGGTAGTGCCCTGCCGATCCGGTGGTGTGAAAACACGGTCCGGTGTAGTACTGCCAGCCTGTTGTTCGACGGGCAGAGTAGTCTCTGGCGCTGATGTAGTAACCTCCATCGGCATGACATCCAGCGTAGTCGCATCCATGGGCGTAGTTCCAGCCATTGCTGGTAGTTCGGCCTATCGCGATGCAGTGAAACGGGGCAGACAGTAGTGAGCCAATGTTAGCTCACAAAAAGCACATGCGGGCATGTAGTAAAACACAAAACAACATGTAGTGTTGACTCAAGCCGCCAAAAGCCGCCAAAAGTGCAAGTGCAAATTACTGGTGGTTACAATTACTATTACTTGTAGTCACTGTTACTGTTACTGTTACTTACATCAAGGTAGTTACATATGGCCATATACAAACTGTTGCGGTTGATGTGCAACAGTTGTGAAACAGTTGTTGTTCGTAGTGCTAAACACGTATGCCAATGCTCTGTATGAGCCTCTGTAGTGTTTCTTTGCTAATGTATTTTGTGAACAAGTCTGAGCTGTTGTGTAGTGTGTTGATTTTGAGGATTCTGATGATGTCGTGCTTGATGAGGTCTTGTGTGTAGAGAAATTTAAGGTCGATGTGTTTTGCTCGTTTGCTAGTGCCTTGTCGTGTAGCAATGCTCTTGCCTGCTGTGGAGTCTGTGTGGATGCGTAGGTTTAGCTTGCTGCAAATGTTGGTTTCAAGTAGGAAGTTTCTGAGGTGTAGTCCCTCATTAACTCCTGTGCAAATGGCGTAGAGTTCAGACTCTGCTGAGCTGAGTGCTATTGTAGCTTGTGTTCTGCTGCCAAATGCAACTGTTGTTCCTAAAAAGATGATGTTGAAACCTGAAGTTGATTTCCTGGTAGTAGGGCATCCTGCCCAGTCGGCATCGACATGAACGTCGAGATCCAGGATGTTGTTGGTGTTTGCTCTGAGTGTTGTTGTTGGTTCTATGGTGAATTTGTAGTGCTTGGTGCCGTGCAAGTAGCGTAGTAGATGTTTGACTCTCTTTTGTGAAAGTTCTGTAGGTGCTGTGAGGTCTCGTGCTAGTTCTTTTGTGGAGTATGCAATGTCTGGTCGTGTGTATGCTAACCATTGTAGTTTGCCAACAATCCTTCTGTACCTTTTGTGTTGTTCGTGGTCAAGTAGTGCTTCATCTTCTATTGTTGGTTTGTAGTGTGCAATTCCTGGAGTGTTCACTGAGTTGCAGTTGTTCATTCCAGACTCCTCGATCATGTTGTCGATGTAGGAGTCCTTTAGTCCCAGGTTGCAGTAGTTGCCAAAGTGGTCGATGTTTCTTCCAAGAAATTGTTGTGGTTTGCCAGGTTCGAGGTAGCCGATGTGCTTGAGTAGGACCTGCTTCTGGATGGCCTCGAAGGTGGAGTCGACAGTAGTCTTGTCACCAAGTACCAAGAGATCATCCACGTAGACCATGATGTAGCAGTCGCGAGTCGCGTTGGTGTAGACGTTAGGTTCTGACTTTAGTCTTACAAAGCTGAGTTTTTGTAACACTTCAGCCAGGTAGTCCTGCCATGCTTTTGGTGAACTGCGTAGTCCATACATGGCTTTCTTTAGTCGCCAGATTTTGTCCTGTTGTGGACAAAGTTCTTTAGGTGGCCAAAGGTAGACGTCACGTTGTTTACCGTCGTGGTCTTTTGCGATGGGTGCGTGTAGAAATGCTGTAGAGACGTCACCTAGTCGCGCGATCCAGTTTGGTCGTGACATTTGTAGTGCGAGAAGTGTCCGGAGTGTCGTGAACATTGGTGTAGAGGCGTAGACGGAGTCTTCGTCCTCGATCTTCTCTGTGTAGCCTTTTGCGACGATTCGGCTTCGTACTCCTGGTCCTTTCTTTCTGTGTACCCATCTTGTAGGTATCGCTTCTCTGATGACGTTGTCGTCGACGGTAGACGCATCTACTTCGTCGTAGACGTCATGTAGCTTCATTTGATTTGACTCGTGTTTCATTCCTTCCAGTAGTTGTGTTTCGTCGTAACCTTCGTTGTCGAAGATTATGGGTTGGTCTTCTGAGGTGTCGTCGTTTGTGTAGGGTGTGATGAATTTGCCGTTGGGAAGTGTCACTGCGTTAATTTTCTGTCGTAGTGGTGGTGGTTCTTTGGTTGCTTGCTCCGTTGATCTGATTGTAGTGTCCTTTGAGGTCTTCTGTGCTTTAGTGGGTTGCATTACTTCTTCCGGAGTTAAACGTCGTAGTGTTTGTCGAGGTGGTGCTGGTAGTGGTGGATGTTGTCGTCCGGTTGGTGAAGTAGCCATCGGACTATCCGGTAGTGGTCGTGAACTTGACGTCGATGTTGACGGAAGTCGTGGAGGTGGTGTGGTGCGTTGTTGTTTTGTTGCGGGTTCCGCAACGATGTCGTCCGTAGCGTTCGTTTGTTGTCCGAAATCTTGCGTGGACCTTCTTTTCTCTGACGGTGGTAGTTGCGCATCCAACAGTGTTGCGAAGGATGGGTTGTAGGTGTTCCGTCGTGGTGCCACGGTGTGCCGGAAACTTTGTTCAATAGTGCGAGGTCGTATTTGAAGTCCGGTTGTAGTCTCCGCACTGTTCGTACCTTTTGTACGCCTGATTCTGTTGCGACGTAGTTTTCTCCGGTTTCGGAAACTTTTCCGAGCCAGATGCATTTCTGCATCCGTAGGTCTGCTTTTGGGAGTTTCTTGTGTTGTGGTGGAAGGTAGAGTAGTGTCTCGCCAAATTCGCAGATTGCTCGCTCGTAGTTTCTTCCCCAGCGGCGTTCAAAGCTTGTGTAGCCGTCTGAGTGGATGACGTAGCGATTTACCGTCCATGCTGCATGTCGTACTATCCAAGGTAGTAGACAGTGCTTTGTGGACATCGTCATGCTGTAGTTGCTTTCAACCTGAGCTTTGACGACGCGGATTTGTCCGAGGAGTGTTCTATGTAGTCGCTCAACGCTTCCTTGACTGTTGCTGCTGTAGGACGGTGAATGTCGTACAGTCATTGAGCCGACTTTAGATGCTGTTGCTTGTAGTAGTGCATTGAGTGTGTCTTCGTTGTCGCTTTGTAGTATGCCGTGTGTTCTTCCGCATTCAAAGATGAATGCTTGTAGGTTGTTGATCATGTAGTCCATCATTGATGGTTTGTCCGGAACCAATACCGCCATGCACAGTTGTGTAGTAACATCAACTGCCGTTAAGACTGGTATGGTCTTCGGATCTTGTTGTGATTTGATGTAGGCAAAATCCACTTGGATGATGGGTTGTCGTGATTGTTGTTTCTTGTAGTTGTCCTGGCGTCCTTTGCCTTGAACGCAAATTGGACACCAATTTCTGTATGGTAGGTGTGTCAAGTTGTGTTCTGCTATTTGTTGTGGAGTGGGCTGCTGAGGTTGTCGTAGTCCTATTGCTCTGTGTGCTTCATGATGCTCGTGTTGTTGTTC
Source organism: Effrenium voratum (assembly GCA_963377175.1). Lineage (NCBI taxonomy): Eukaryota > Dinophyceae > Suessiales > Symbiodiniaceae > Effrenium > Effrenium voratum. The sequence continues at coordinate 1,078,614 of CAUJNA010000680.1, read as the reverse complement.
CTCATCGTGGTTCTCTTGGATGTACTCGTAGTCTTTCTTCACGGTGAACCTTGTTGTTCCTTTCCATTGAAATGGTAGTGCTGCGTTGCCCATGACTGTCCAGTCATCTTTGCGTTGTGAAACTTCTCCAAAGTTGTTGTGAGTGATTGTAGTTCTGTGAGGTTCAAGTGTGTTGATTGGTGGATGTCCTGGTCCATCTGTTGGAGTGAATAGAGTTGTTCTAAGTGTTGTGTGGTGTCTTATCCAGTGTTCACCTTGTCTTTCCCAGTAGTCTTGGTTGTCCTCCTGTGCTGTGAGTGGTCTGTGGATTGTCTCCTTTGGTTGTGTGGTGTCAAGATTTGTAGAAGGTGCTGCTTTAGGTCTCCATATCTTTTGTGGTGCTCGTAGTTGGATCTTTGATCTGGTTGGTGGTGTGTCCATTAGCCGTTGTGGTTGTGAGCTCTGCCTTGTTGGTGTTGTCTTTGATGTTGCTCTGCGTGTAGGTGTTATCTTTCTTCTGAATCTGGTTTCTCCAGTCCAGTTGTCACCTTCTAGTCTTCGTTGTAGTTCTTGCTTGGAAAGTTGTGTTGGGTTCTCTTGTAGTTGTTCTTGCTCTTGCCCTTGTCTGTTGATGATGGTTAGTCGCCAATCATCTAGTTCTCCTTCAGGTATTGGGCAGCCGCTGTTGTGTGGTGTGAATAGTGCTTTGCGTGGTCGTTTGTGTACTCTGATGGCGTAGTCACCATCAAGTTTCCAGTAGTCAGTGTTTCCACCAAGGATCTGTCGTAGTCCTTGGTCTGTGTGGGTGAGTGGTGCGATTTGTTCTTGTTGTTGTACTGCTTTCTCTGTAGGTTGAATCACAGCAATGGATTTTCCATTGTATGTAGTCATTGGGTAGATGTCGAATCCTGTAGGGATGTCGATCTTCTCTGCTCGTAGGTAGAAAAGTCCTGAGTGTCTTATGAGGTGTGCTTGTTGTTGTCCATGTGTGATGGTGCAGTGTCGTGGAGTGAAGTCAAGTCCATATCCTCTATCAAGTAGTCTTGATGCACTGAGGATTGGATACTTCACATCACAAACGTAGTAGGGTATCATGATCCTGAAGTTGTCCTGCTTGTAGGGAACGTACTTGATGCCGTAGACAGGAATCTTCTTGTTTGTAACCGTGTAGAGTTGTGGAACCGATTCTCCACAAGGTCGTAGCGGTAGGTCTGGTGCGTAGTCCTTCGGGCAAACATGTGTAGATGCTCCTGAGTCGATCAACAGGTGGTGGTATGACTTGAAGTTGGAATACATGATGTAGTGTGTGATAGTGTCCTCAATCTTCTTGTTCCTTTGTGTTTGTCTTGCTGCTGCTATGTCAAAGTGTGGCTGTGTGTTGTCTTCTTGTAGGAATTGTTGAAAGCTCTTGCTGTGGTCGTTCCATGATGTTGTGTGTGTTGTTCTCTTGCCAAGTAGTGATTTGGATTTGTGCTTGTGTAGTCGTGAGTTTGCTTGTCTGATGTGTCCAATGGTGAGGTGTGACTCGTTGATGCCTCCAATGTAGTTTGCTGTGTTCTCATAGCTGTTGTCATTCCAATCCTAGCTGTTGTCATAGTCGTAGTCGTTCCAGCTCTCCTCCATGTAGTTCACCTCGTGTTGTCCTTCTTCTCCTTCGTAGTACCAGTCCCAGGTGTCGTTCACATCCTGAGGTAGTTCTTCATTGTTGTCATGATCTGCTTGTTCATTTTCTATTGGATGTAGTTCTTCTCCTTCTCCTATGTGCCATACTGGCACTCTGCAGTCTTGTGCCCAGTGGCCGGGCTTGCCACATCGATGGCATGTTGTGTAGTTGTTGTTTCCTTTCCCTTTTGATTTGCTGTAGTTTCCTTGGCCTTTGTAGCCTTTGCTTGATCCATATCCTTTGGATCCTGAGTAGCCTTTTCCTTTGCTCTTGTTGTATCCTCCTTTGTTGTAGTTTCCTTTGCTGCCTTTGTCGAATCCTTTGTAGTGGCCTTTGCTTCTGTACTTGCCTTTTCCTTTGTTTCCTTTGTAGTGTCCTTTGCCTCCATATTTGCCTTTGCCTTTGTAGTTTCTTCCTTTTCTCCAAATGTTGTCCACGTCCATTGGTGCTGTTCCACCATTGTAGTTTGTGCCAACTGCTGAGCTCGCTCTTGAGAATGCAGATATGGTTTTGTAGTAGTCCAGGATCACAACTCTGATCTCGTTGTAGTTCGTGATCTGTCCAGCGCGTAGTTGGAGATGTTGTTGAAGTGCTCCTTTAGTCTTGTTGAGTAGTATTGCAATCTTCACTCCATCTGGTAGTGCTGTGCCGTTGTCTTTCTCGTAGCGGTTGATGTCATACTCCCACTGTAGGAATTGTTCTTCAAATTGTGCTTCATTGAATGTAGGTTCCAGTAGTTTGGTGAGGTAGCCAACGCTGCGTGTTCCTACTGGTAGGCTGAACCTGTTGTGCAAAAGCCGTAGTGTTTCACATCCATTGGCATTGTAGCGGTTTTGTCTGACCACTGTAGCTGCTGCACCTTGGCAGATGTTGATGAGGATGTAGTGTAGATCTCGTGAGAGGTCTACTGCTTTTGCTGCCTGTGTAGGGTCGCGTATGTGGGCTCTGATGTCTGCATCTTCAATTTGTCTTGTAGCTGCTTGTGCTAGTTGTAGCACCATGTCGAAGTCTCGGTCGATGAGTCCGAGGTATGCTTGTAGTTTGAACAGCCACTCTTCGTACTGTGAGTAGTCACCAGTGAAGAACGGTGGTGGCAGTTTGTATTTGTGTAGCCTTTGGACGTCTTCCTGCTCCTGTGTTGTTCCCGTAGTTGTGGCTCCTATTGTCTCCTCTGCTGTGGGCCCGTTGTCTGCTCCTGTAGTTGGTTGTGCTGATGCTGCTGCTGGTTCACCTAGTAGTTGGGCATGTGGTTGCCTGTGCAGTTGTAGTACTTACTGCTGTTACTGGAGCTCCCCTATGTTGAGGATCTCAGCTCCGCTGCCACGTTAAAATACGTTGGTACTTTACTGCAAGTGCAAGTGTTGTTTCTGTTGTCACAAACACAAATGTAGTTAGCCAGCATGCACTCTTTTCCTGGTAGACTCAAGGCCTGCAGTCGGGTAGTGTACATCATGCATGCACAAGTGACAAGTAGCGCAACATGATATTTGACATTTTCTTTGTCTTTCTCTCTTTCTCTCTTTCTCTCTTTCTCTCTTTCTCTTTTTCTTTCTCTCTCTCTCTCTCTCTTTCTTTCTCGCTCTCTCTCTCTCTCTGTCTTTCCCTCTTTCACTCTTTCTCTCTTTCTCTCTTTCTCTCTTTCTCTCTTTCTCTTTTTCTTTCTCTCTCTCTCTCTCTTTCTTTCTCGCTCTCTCTCTCTCTCTCTCTGTCTTTCCCTCTTTCACTCTTTCTCTCTTTCTCTCTTTCTCTCTTTCTCTCTTTCTCTTTTTCTTTCTCTCTCTCTCTCTCTCTTTCTTTCTCGCTCGCTCTCTCTCTCTGTCTTTCTCTCTTTCACTCTCTCTTTCTCTCTCTCTGTCTCTCTCTCTCGCTCTGTCTCTCTCTTTTTCTCTCTTCCTCTCTTTTTTTGTGTCTCTCTCTCTCTCATTTTTGTTCTCTCTTCCTCTCTTTCTCTCTCTCTTTTTCTCTCTTTCTCTCTTTATTTCCCTTTTTCTTTCTTTCTTTCTTTCTTGCTTTTTTTTTCTCTCTCTCTCTTTCTCTTTGTTTCTCTCTTTCTCTCCTTCTTTCTCGCTCTTCTTCTCTCGTTTTCTTTTTCTCTTTGTCTTTGTTTCTCTCACCCTCTCTTTCGCTCTCTTTCTCTCTTTCTATCTTTCTCTCTTTCGCAGGCTTCATTTGGACATTCGAAAGTGGTCTGCAAAACTTGGGCGAGGTGCAAGCTGCACAATCAAGCAATTCTACTGCCACGCAAGTACATGCTTGCAACCCAAGATCCAAGAGTGCTACACCACAAGCACCCCTATCTAGGCTGGCAAAGCCAACTTGACAATCATCTTCTTTGGACAGATTTGGATGTCCTTTGTGACCTTCAAAAAAGGTTGCCGCTGGAGCTAGCTCCGGTCCATCTGCTGCGTGCCCTCAAAGCCCACGAGAGGCGCTCTAGGACCCTGCTGCGTGTGAGTCCTTGCAAGTCAGGCCGCCCATGTCATGTAAACATAGGAAGAGAAGCCTTCCACGCTGCAACGACGCTTTCTTTGGCTACGGCTGGGGCCTTCCTGCTGGCTAATCGCAGCCGCTCAGACTCCTCCATGTACTCCGATCCCAGTTGTGTCATTGGACGAGAATGCAGAAGATACTTTGGCTGGATGAAGGAACTGACAGCTGTTAGGAACCTCATCACGCTCTCCTACCAAACTGCCTCTCTGTTGGCCACAAATGCTCCGGAAGTCAACGTCGGAGATGTGCAACTAACTCCCGGAAGTCCAGCAATCCCTGTCCAGAGAAAGGACCACCGCGCTCAGCACACTCCCTGTGTCAGGACCAAGATATTAAAAAGCACGTCTGGAAGACCAGCTTGTTGCACGCGAAGTGTCCTCAACGTCGCTCAACTTGCTTGACAAACCTTGCATGTCGACCCAGCTCTCGCCTCCCTCACACAGACTCGCTCGCAGGCTGCAATTCTGGTTCTAAAGCTGCACAAACTGTCTTTTGCAACTGAAGAGGTTATATCCATTTTTTTGGGGTCAGGGGTGGTCCACCTATTTTGCCACAGACCCATTTTGGGGGGGCGCGGGACGGGGATCAGGGCGGGGGCTTGGACCGTGCTTGGTGCGTGGTCCCACGCCCCCCCAACCACAGCCAAAGCTGCCACTGGCACCCGACAAGTTTGAGGGGGGGGCTTGGGGGGTGGTCCTAACAATCCAGTTTCGGTTTCCATAGCCAGACTCCCACAATGCGAAGGATGTGGCTTTCTCATTGGTCGTGATGACGCTGATTTGCTCAGCTGCCGGTTACTGGCTGACGAGGCCAGTGCTGAGAGTGACCCACCTACATTGGCCCAGTTTCCAGGCATGTCGGTGAATCATAGGCGAAGCAAACAGTCCCAACGAAAAAAATAAATAAAAAAGGAGGTGCGGTCACCCTTCCAATTTTGTTCCCCAGTTTGATGGACTCCTTGAACAACCATGGTCTCCATCATGGCTTGCTATTGAATCAGCCCAGCGCTGGTGCTAGATTCAAGGCGTGCGTGTTACAGGCATAGCAGAATGTCTGCAAGTACAGAGAGCTCACTGAACAAGGGTAACATGATTCTGAGCCCTTCCATGGAGCAAGCCCTATTTCTCCAGTGGCCAAGGCAAGCGACATGAGACACACAAAAGAGCCAAAGGTTTGATGCCCCCAGTGTCTTTATCCATCCGTTCTTCCCAAAAGTGAGCTGGCAAATTCGCCATTGCTCTTTAAATTCACTTTCCGAACAGGAGGTTTGGAGAGAATGGGCAAGGTGCAGCTAGAACCATGGTCATGCATGGCCAAGTGCTTCCTGCAATCCTAGTGTCAGTGGCAGAACGCCGACTGGCTATGATGGGTCCCATACTTGCGGAAGCACGACCTTCGGGTCGACCGAAAGGCGCAGGATGAAGGTTCCTCGCGCAAAGCCTTTTTGTGGGCTGGGCGAATTCATGGGGGAACATTGGGACATTGGATGCTTTTCAGTTCGATGGGCTTTTGTTTGGTTGAGGCGAATTTGACCCGATAGATAGCCCAATGGGTGCTTCCTTTCAGGCCGAAAATGTCTGAACCAGTTTTCTTGCCCCATTTGAGTAGCAATTTTACTTTCCCTTGTAAGCACAGAATTTGGAGGCTAAGTTTTGAGGATGTTTCAGTAACACGGACAACACACCATACAAATAAATACTTGAGCACTTTGGTCAGGTCGCAGCCACTGCTGCTCACGCGGCTGCTGCTGAGACTGAAGCCCGACCTTCAGCTTCGAGATGAGGTCTGGGAGGACCCAGACTTCGTTTATTTTTTGCAGGTGGAAAAGCTGCATTTGGGTGGACCAGCCCGTTGAGTGGAACAGCACCTATTCTAGAGTTGCCTCCGAATTACTTTGGATTTGAGGTTGGCTGAATATGAAGCAACATTTGGCTGTGGGTCAGAAAAATGTACCCAAAATGGAGCCCTGGTAAATGGAAACATGGACTGACATAAAAGAGTGGAATCACCGGCTAGAACGACCCGCCCATGTGTTTTCTTGTAGTGGTTTGGGCAGTGGAAACGATCTTAAACAAAAGGAATCCGGCCTTATGGGGGGTCTCCTATTGTTGGAAGTTCCCATTCAGAGGGTAAACATCTCCGACGTCCGGTGGCTGTCGGTTTTTGAGGCCATGGCCATTACCCAAACCGCGAAGCTAGCAGTGATTAACGCCAGAGGTCACATACGCGCGTTCAGCCTTTCAATGAGGGCAAACCAGGGATTGGCCACGGGCGTGATCAACAGACGTAATTATTTCCCCGCTCACGGATTCGGGGGTAGAACGAGTTGAGCATGATGTAGGTTATACGCAGGTCCGACATTGTAGAACTTGCAGTGTACGTTCAACCTTTGAGTCGTGTTTTGAGTCTGCAGCACTTCCTTGGATAGGAGGCGTTGCTGGCAAAAGAGAAGGAGGAGGACCGAGCTGCAAGGAAGTTGAGGGTCTGATTTCCTTTGGTGGTTGGCGTCTCTGTGGTTGTCGCCATTGGTACTACCCTTTTTGTTGTGGCAGTTCGCTGTCGTCATCACTGTCGCTTTCGGTGTCGCTGCCATACGTTCTGGTGGCTGTGGCTGTGGCTGGCGTTGTCGTTGTTGCTGCTGGAATACAGTTACTTGAGTTGCCAGAGCCAGCCACAGGCTGAGTAGCTCCAAAAAGAAAAGAGAAGCACCCTTGCCAGAATCGGGTTGGCAACCCGGGTTGGTTTTTGCCGGCACAATGCATGCGATCGGCCACCCGCCTTGTTCAAGGTTCTGCAACACACGGCTATGTTCCATGTCTCATTCAGTCTTTTGACCGCCATTTGAGCCACGTCCCAACCTCCCGTTGGCCAATTTGGTAGGTGGTTCTATCAAGTTCTATTGCCTGGTTTCATGGGGTTTATACTGGGCCCTATATACGCTCATGTCTCATTCTCTCTTTGAAAGCTATGTGGCTTTTGGACAAATTTAGCCCTGAAATGAGGGGTTTGCATTCGTTTATTGCCGAGTTTGAGGCCAGCTCCCACCGTGCCCAAAGTGGGCCACACCTCTTGCCCTTGGCCACACCAGAATTCAGGAGCTCAGCGGCGAATGGCTTCCTTTTAAGGCACTTCTCACAATTTCCTTTGTTGCTGGCCTCCCCCAAGGCCGAAAGCCATGTAACGGCTTTCTGAGGATGTCTTAAAACCAGCCCAAGCGCCTCTTGTGGAGTCAATGGGAACGGGTGCTCCACATCCGAACGGAGGACCCGCCCGACCTGGGCCAAGCGGAGCAGGGCGCCCCTCGGGCCCGGAATCGCCGGAAGCGCAGCGGGGCGGAGCTGCTCTTCATCGCGGCCCGGCGAAGTTCTGCGATCCTTTGGTTCTTTCTCCGGAGCTGCGGCGGGTTTTGGTTTGCTGGCTTGTTTGGTTGTTTGTTTCTTTTGTTTGTTTCTATGTGTGGTTGTGTGTTTGTTTGTTCCTTTGTTTGTTTCTTTGTTTGGTTGTGTGCTTGTGTGTTTGGGTGTCTCTCTGTTGGGCTTGTTGGGTTCCAAAGCGAACGACTGTCCTTTTGCCAGATGGTAAAGTGTTTGCTTGTGGTGGGATTAGGGATCCACCATTTTGACAGGGTTGCCTACATTTCGTCTTAAGCATCACCTTGGGCCATCTTAAGGGAGTTGCTTTTGAACGGGGTTGTTTCAGGAGGATACAGGGACCTTGGCAAGCCGCGTAGGCGCCTCTGCATTTTTGCTGAGCACTGAACCTACAAAAAGCCTCTTGCCTTCAAAAAGGAGTCCTCTACACACCAGAGTCTTTGGGGTTCCATGTTGCTTAACCTGCCGTAATTGGACTGGAACATCGTGTTGGGCAATGGAATCTAATTTCGATCGAATTCCAACATTCAGTCTCCCTAGTCTTTGTGGGATCTGGGTTGAACGTCCAACTAGACTCGACAAAGGGTCCCCTTTTTGGATGATAAGATTCTGACAAGAAACCACAAGGAAACCCCACACCTGCAAGTCCTAAAAGAGCACTTGCCCTTAGGTGACTTTGGATGCTCTCGGGTTCTGCAGGGCTTGCATGTGTTGTTGGCTGCCGTCACCTTGTGGAGAGGCACGTGAAAAAGCTGAGAGTTTCCTTGGGCGACACCCTCTTTCTTCAGCACCGGTCCCGTCGCAGGGGAAGGCTCCCAGTTTTCTTGTGATGACGGCCGTTTCTTTTTTTTTTGGTCCGTGCCTTGTTTTTGCCCCGTGGATCTCTTTGCCTTCCCATATGGCCTGTGTTTTGCTTGGCGTATTTCTCTTAGAGGATCTCCCAACTTGGGCCGGCTTGGAGGGGCAGTGTGGGATTGCCGCCTTGCCCACCACGCGGATGTCCCGATGTCGCCTGGGCTTGATGACTAGCGTCCTCTTGGTGGAAGTCAAAGACTCGACCCAAAGCAAATAGACCTTCTGACCTGTTTTTTCAGATGTGGCAACCATTCTGAGTCAGGTTTCGAAAAAGTTTGTTTCCAGGTTGCCACTGACTGAGGTGATCAGGTCCAGCGATACGCTTTAACAAGGGTTTCCCTTATCTTGGCTTCGGTGAGTAACAAGGGTTCTGTGCACTCAAGGTGCGCCGTTGCCCATTACTGGGTGATCCAATCTACAAGGTGCCCGCTCAGGTGCTTAACCATGTGGGACGTTCTCAAAATGGTGGATGTGGCGTTCAAAGGGGGACCGACGATGGGAGTTACTCAAACTGGTGGACCCCCTGTTGGTTGGCAAAGGGGGAGCAAAAGGAAACCGACTATGTTCTCATTCCTATTTGGCCGTGAATTTTAAATGGGGTCATGGGGAGCCTCACAAAGTGGTTGGTGGACATGAATCCCCACCATGTCCAACCAAGGGCCCCCCCAAAAAAAAGGAAACTGGTGGCGTTTCTTTTGGTTTCCATTTAAAGCCACCATACCAAGTCAAAAACAAACATGGTGGCGTTCCTTTGGTTTCCCTTTAATTAAAACAACCAACAACTTTTAAGGATACCAACTCAAGTTGCATTTAAAACCACCAAAAACCGGGAAAGCCAGCCATACCAACTTGAAGACACGCCCATGGCGTGGCCAGAGGGGCCTCAGGTGGTGCACAATGCCGCGGTGGCGGCCATGGCGGCGCTGAGCTGGGCGCTGGGATGGCCGGACTTGGCGCTGCACGCCTTCTGCTTGGAGGCGCGCGATTTGGGCGTGGCTCAAAATTGAACGATCGGAGGGGCAAACCGCAGATTTTGGTCCATGTTTCCACTTGCCAGGGTTGAGTTTGGTACCGGATTTTTGAGCCAGAGCCATTGGAAGCCCCGGCCATGAGCGGTTTCACGTTTGGCTTCCCTTTAAACCAAGGCCCAACAGGGGGGTTCGAGGCTTGCAGAAAAGATGGAGACCGCCGCGAACAAAAATACGAGTTGATGTTTGAAGGTTGGCTAAATATGAGACATGAATCTGACGAATGTTTGGTGTAGCCTGGCATACCTATGATACCCCAAAGAAGACTTAATCAACCCCAGCAACCGGTTCCCTTGGTGGCAGATGTTTTTCCTGGATTTCCCGAGCGTTGCTGACTTGTAACAGTTGCAACCCACGTGAGCTGAAGATCTGAATGCACTTTTAGCCCTTTTGGTGCCCTTTTGGTGCCCTTTTGGTGCCCTTTTGGTCCCGGAAAAAGAGACATGGGGCAAGCGATGATTGGTTCCCTTCGAACATTTGAAGGGTAAGGTGCCCTTTCGGGTCATCGCCGAAAAACATTTAATAAAGGGAAAACGAGACATATGGTTGGTTCCCTGCCATGGCCCTGGGAAAAGCCTTGGGGTTTTGGTGCCAGGTGGCCTACGAAATCTTCGACTCCTTCAGCCTCGGCTTCCAGAGGACGTTAACAAAGACCTCGCCGGTCAGCTGGAACTTCCGAATGAGCCGCCAGAGGGATCTCTAAGGAAAGTTGTGGGCCGCCAAAGGAACAGAGAGAGCAGGCTTCTGTAACTACAAGCTTAAGCAGTGGCTCAAGATCGGGGTACCTGGAAAGAATTGGCCTCGAAGTACGGCTGAGTGCAATATTTTTCAAGGGAGATTGTGCAGATTATGATTGGAAGTAGCTCTAGCTCCCGAAGCGTGCTCATGGGAGCCGGTACGGCCAGGTGAAATGACCCACATGTGGACCCTATCGTCGGCAACTGCCCTTTCCCACGAAGCCAGAATGCGCAAGCTTGGCTTGTGAGGTGAGGTGATTGAATGAGACAACGCGATTTGTACCCTCCAGAATTGCTGTAAGCATGGCAATTGACAATACCATGTTTTTTTCCTGTTTATTTTCCATTTTTTTTCTGGCAAAACAACTATGCAAAATCCTCCAAAGTCCAAAAACAACTGACTTCCCATTTCCATATAGAAATACCAACGGACAATGGTGGTTGATGAGGCTTACCCTCCCTCCGGCAAGTTGTAGTTGATGCCTGGTACCCACTATGCTATTGGTGCCATCTTGCTTGTTGGTTTGTTTGCTTGCTTGCTTGCTTGCTTGCCCGCCTGTTTGTTTGTTTGTTTGTTTGTTTGTTTTTTTGTTTGTTTGTTTGTTTGTTTGTTTGTTTGTTTGTTTGTTTGTTTGTTTGTTTGTTTGTTTGTTTGCTTCTTTCTGGGTCCCTGATGTTTTGCCTTGGCTTATCCCCGAACAGATTTGGCAGGATGGAGCCGGAGACGCTGATCCACCACCTGGTGTCCCCCATCTGTATCTTTAATGTGCTTGGCACACCTTTTCAGTCGTTTATTTTGATCCGATAGGGAAGCCATAATCAATTTCCATTTCCGAGGCGGATCAAGCGTCGCCTAACATTCATTCAAAGGCCCTGATAGGGAAGCCATAATTGAAAAGTAAAATAACACGAACGTTGCAAGAGTTGAAATGTTTCAACAAAGGCGAGCCCTCTTTTAAGCGTAGTTTGGATTGGTTCGAGCAGTTCAAGCCCCTGGAGAACACCGGGGCTGGGAGGTTTGGTAGCATCGAAGACATCTTTGTTGCAACCGAAAGAGAAAAGGGGAGGGTTTGAACCCAAAGGGGAAGCCCCCAAGAGGTTTAGATCGGTTGAGTACTCCATTCTATTAGGGTAGTGTTCCCCTCCGGAAGTGATGCAACAAAGAGATTGGACGGCATAACAGGAATCTCGGAGACGCCACCATAGGCATCTTGTGCTCCACCCAAACGGACGTGGACTTCCGGGTGCTCTGCCAGCTCTGCATTTGCATCGATGCCTCCGGCGCCATCTTAGGCACCGATTCGAGTCCGAACCGCTGGGTCCGGTTCGGCGGTGCACGTGGTTTGCCTTTTTGGTCGACCCCGGCTATTTTAGCACCCGGCGATTTTGGGACCCTAAAGTTTAGGTTCTTGCTTTTTGTCGCAGAACGAACAACTTTGGAGAATCCTCTCTGGTTGCCTGCGAATGAATGTTGGTGTTTACAATGAACCGGTTCTACAAGCAGGTTCCAGCTTGTACAAAGGATACTCATGCATGCTGAAGCTCATTTTGTTCGCCCAGTTAGGGTCATACTGGAGTCAGATGGGTCGATTGTTTTGAGTTGGTTCCCTTTTCGGGTCTTTTTGCTTTCAAGTGAATCCAAGGCAAACAGAAGCGGCTTCCCCGATTGCAAGTCTTCAAGCCTTGAAGCCTGTAACCTTTCTCAGCCTCAGCTGCTTGGGACCTTTGACCAATGACTAACCCCCTTGATTTGAATCCAAACACTGATGAGAAGGAGGGGGCAGTTGAATCTGTGGGAAAACAGGTCTTGTAAGTATGAGAAAAAGTTGGAGAAGTGGGGGTTCTTTGACTTGCCATCCTCAAGTACTTAACGACGTTGAACGTCCACGTCCCTTGGGTTTGGTGGTCTTAGTGCTCGAGCCGTCGTCCCGGAGTTCCATCGAAGATGGATTCGTATGGATATGTGTCCAAGGAATTTGCATCCCCACGGATTTCAGTCTTCCTTTTGGCTTTCCTTTCAAACCCCGAAAGGGGTACCGAGCCTCAAACATCCCACCCCCTGAACTGGATTTCATGTGTTTCTAGGCCTTATGGTTCATCTCCAAAGCCCTTGGTGATCCCCTAAGAACCGGGAAAGTCGCCGCATCAATCCACCTGATGGATTTACATGGGGTGCAACTCACCAAACAGTGACAGAAACAGCCTCTATGAACCAACCACTTGATTTTCCCCCAGGATCACTGCAGGTCTGAATCAAATCTCCTTTCTGTGGAAAAATGATCAAAGGGGCATATTGGTGTGAGTCTTATGCGGAATGATACCACGCGGAGGGAACTTTGCTCAGGAATTGTCAGTCCCTCGACCACTTTTCCACGCCTCCGTCAAATGTGAAGCCGTTTTCGTCTTGCCCCGGGCCATGGCAGAAATGGACACCCTTTTTGGGTTGAGGGCAAAACAAGGACTACTAAGGCCTTACCGGCTTGGTTGCGTACTTTGGGGTGTATGTGATTTGCAGGGTCTCTGCATACGTGCAAAGGGTCGTCGAGGCTTGGTGGGCTGTTGAAGCGAGCAAGCACACATCCTGGCATCCCACTGAGTTTGGGGAGGATGAAATGCAAAGACAGGTCCACCAAAGTTTCTCACAAGTCCTAGGGGCCCACCCAAGTATTCAGTGTCTTGTCTTGGTGGCTCCCAGCCATCCCCTTAGCCTTTTAGCTTCTTAGTGTTTAGTGGTAGCTTCCATTTAGCCCACTTGAAGTTACAGTTTTTGCGGGGGATCTGAGGGCAGCCCAGTTCTGGGAAGCAAGTAATTTGTCCAGGTTTCACGAGATTGAGGGCCAGCGGGTCCGCCTCACAGAGGGCAAAGGGGCCTTGACATTGCCAGACGAAAGTCCTCTTTTGGCACACCTACCCGATCATTTTCCATTTTTTGGCGATGTCTCTGAGGGACTCTTCTTGGTATGAACGGGACACCAGAAAAACCTCCGGGGACAGTGGGGCTGTTAAAGCCCACCTTGACAATCCCATCCCCCCCCCCCCCCCGCTCATGTTGTCAACCTCCCTATTTGGCCAGGATACTCCGTGGTCTGAGTTAAAGGTCGGAAGCCGTCGAGTTGCCGCCGACCAGGCCTCAGCAAGTTCCTGCTCCGCTTCTCCCATTTGTCGGCGCAGAAAATCTACCAGCCCCCCGCCGGGGGTTTCAACGACGAAGTTGGAGACGGAGAGGGCTTGCCTTCGTGGGATCTCTCTCAGTTTATATTTTACATCTCAAGGTTCACTATATATATATATATATACATATTATGTGACCAGACTTAGACATGTTGTTTTGGGCGGTTAGGGTGCAAGCGCTGAGGCAGTGTTTACTCGCTGTTTGGTTGAAAGGACATTCTGCGATCTAAACAGGCTCCAGAAAAAGGACCCCATAGTATAGAGGATTTCCCGCCCAAGAGTGGCTTGGGCGTCCCTGGCATTCCCTTCAAGGACCCCTCAACAGTTGATGTGCCTTACCCCGTTTGTCTGGTTTCGGGTTGATAGCATCAAGTCGAATCATGTGCAGCATGGAGCCAGTCTGGCGCGACGATCACAAAGATGATGGTACACTCGAAACACGGGCTTGGTTGAAGCAACCTGAAGCAATGGCTGGTTTTGGGCCTTTCAGTCTTTTCCAATACCTTGTGAGCGCATTCAATTGCGGCCAGTTCCTTGCTTTCCGAGGTTCCTATCGATCATCTACGTCTTTCTGCGGGTGATCTTTCCTTTGATCGCTCGGGGCTCAGCCTGTTGAAACTGATCGGTGGCTCAAAACGTCGGGACCCCCCGAAAATGGCCGGCTTCCTTTTCGTCATCCAGGGTCTACGCTCCAGACCCAGGCCGAATCGTGACCACGGCGATTCTTTTTTATTTGCCGATTGGTGGTCATTTGTCCCTGCTGGCTTTTAAAGGGACATGGTCATGACTGGAAACGCCAAGTATTCGGCACAAATCCTGACCAGCGATCCAGCTGAGCACAGGATCGGCCCAGAGGCCTCAGGTGAAGACCCTCAAAAAAACCCATGACATTTCAAGAGGGTTCTCGTTGCTCCCAAAACTAGGAAGAGAGATCAACCGGGCTAAAGCGGGTGCTCCGTTTTTTTTTTCTTCTTTTTCCGGTCACAGGACAAGTCCGGAATTAGTTCATGTCCATTTGCACCCTGAAGGGTCTTCCTAAAAGATCTTTTGTCAAAGGAGGCCACATGGATGCACTCATTCGGGCCCGAACTGGGTTGACACATTCCCAGCAATATGTTCACGCTCCACGCGCCGGCCTCGCGTGCCAGGGAAAGTCTAAGAAAACCGAGCCGTGCGCGATGGATGGTGGATGGCTGGATGGATGGGTGGATGGGTGGATGGGTGGATGGACGGACGGACGGACGGACGAATGGATGGATGGCTGGTGGATTGATGGTGGATGGACGGCTGGGGATGGATGGAAGGCATGGGTGGGTGGGATGGATGGATGATGGTTGGTGGATTGGTGATGGATGGGCGGATGGACATGGATGGATGGAAGGCATGGATGGATGGATGGATGGATGATGGATGGTTGTTCGTTGGTTGGTTGCGTGCGTGCGGCCCGCGCGTTGCGCAAGTGCGTGTGTGCGGAGCGCGCGCCATCAGGAATGCCTTGGTGAACACTGGCCCCAAACGCGGGCGATGCAAGGGATGCAGGCGATGAGCGGAGCACAGGGGCTTCCGACAGCGCCAACGATGCTGGCAATGCAGCCGGGTTGCTGCACATTTGCAGTGTTTTGAGCCTTCCCCCAGGTGGTGATGATGCAACAAACGCGCTGGGCATGCAGACGATGCGAGGGGTCGGCGGCAATCGTCAGTCGAGCCTAGGCATCCCCAGCATGAGTAGCAGCTATCATAACAATCATGCATTTCAAGTCGGGTCTCATCAGCCGGCATCAGTGGTGATGATAATCATCACTAAGACAAGGACGAAGACAAACCCTTCCCATGGAGAAAGGGGTCGGCGGATACAGCCAGCACAAGCTGCAGTCTGACTCTCCACGCACTACACCCATCTAATCCGCGTATATTGTAGCGAGCTCACATCTCACTGGAGAAAACGAGCTCACCCAATGCGGAGCTGCTATTTTTTCCCGAAAGCATCGCGAAGGGTTCTTTGGAAAAAACGGTTGCCGACTACACAGCTGACTTACTCAAACTGACTTACGCAGCCTGACTTACACAGCCTGACTTACACAGCCTGACTGACGCAGCCTGACTGACGCAGCCTGACGGACGCAGCCTGACTGACACAGCGTGACTGAAGCAGCCTGACTGACGCAGCCTGACTTACGCAACCTGACTTACGCAGCCTGACTTACGCAGCGTAGCTTACGCAGCCTGACTTACACAGCGTAGCTTACGTAGCCTGACTTACGCAGCGTAGCCTACACAGCCTGACTTACGCAGCCTAGCTTACGCAGCCTGACTTACACAGCCGAGCTTACGCAGCTTTACTGACCCAGCCGAAGCTCGCAGCCTTTAAATTCTATCTTCTTTCTTAGCCGGGGGTGGTCTGGCGGGCGCTGGGGGGATGAACCCTCTGCGGGGATCACGTGTGTCAGAGCGCTCTCGCTGTGGCGCCGTGCGAATTTTCTACGTGGCCCGCGAACCCTCTGCGGAGATTGTGCGTGTTGAATCGCTCTCGCTGTGGCGCCGTGCGAATTTCAAAGCTCGTCGACGAACCCTCTGCCGAGATTGTGCGTGTCGGAGTGGCGCCGTGCGAATTTTTTACGTGGCCCGCGAACCCTCTGCGGAGATTGTGCGTGTCAAATCGCTCTCGCTGTGGCGCCGTGCGATTTTTTTACGTGGCCCGCGAGCCCTCTGCGTAGATTGTGCGTGTCGGATCGCTCTCGCTGTGGCGCCGTGCGAATTGTTTACGTGGCCGACGAACCCTCTGCAGAGATTGTGCGTGTCGGATCGCTCTCGCTGTGGCGCCGTGAGTTTTTTTTCGTGGCCGACGAACCCTCTGCGGAGATTGTGCGTGTCGAATCGCTCTCGCTGTGGCGCCGTGCGAATTTCAATGCTCGCCGACGAACCCTCTGCGGAGATTGTTCGTGTCGAATCGCTCTCGCTGTGGCGCCGTGCGAATTTCAAATCTCGTCGACGAACCCTCTGCGGAGATCGTGCGTGTCGAATCGCTCTCGCTCTCGCTGTGGCGCCGTGCGAATTTCAAAGCTCGCCGACGAACCCTCTGCGGAGATTGCGCCTGTCGGATCGCTCTCGCTGTGGTTTTCGCACAATTTACGTACAAAAGTAGCAGTCCCGCAGCTCCGGCCTGAGAATCGCAAGTTTTAAGTAGAAAAGTAGTATGCAAAGTACGCTCCCGCATCTCCGGCTTGAAAATCGCAAATTTTAAGTAGAAAAGTACGCGAAGTACGCTCCCGCAACTCCGGCGTGCAAAAAAGGGAGAGAAAGAGACAGAAGGAGAAAGAGAAAGGGAAGGAGACAAACCGAAAGAAAAAGAGAAAGAGAAAGAGAGAGAGGGAGAGAGAGCGAGAGAAGGAGAGAACAAAAGAAAGAGAAAGAATGAGAGAGAAAGAGAGAAAGAGAAAGAGAAACAGAAAAAGAGAAAGAGAAAGAGAAAGAGAAAGAGAGGGAGAGAGAGAGGGAGAGAGCGAGAGAAGGAGAGAGCCAGAGAAAGATAAAGAAAGATCAAGAGAAAGAGAAAGAGAGAAAGAGAAAGAGAAAGAGAAAGAGAAAGAGAAAGAGAAAGAGAAAGAGGAAGAGGAAGAGGAAGAGAAAAAGAAAGAAAGAGAGAAAGAGAAAGAGAAAGAGAAAGAGGAAGAGGAAGAGAAAAAGAAAGAAAGAGAGAAAGAGAAAGAGAAAGAGAAAGAGAAAGAGAAAGAGAAAGAGAAAGAGAAAGAGAAAGAGAAAGAGAAAGAGAAAGAGAAAGAGAAAGAGAAAGAGAAAGAAAGACAGAAAGAGAGAGAGAGAGAGAGACAGAGAGAAAGAGAGAGAGAAAGAGAAAGAGAAAGAGGAAGAGAAAAAGAAAGAGAAAGAGAAAGAGAGAAAGAGAGAAAGAGAGAAAGAGAGAAAGAGAGAAAGAGAGAAAGAGAGAAAGAGAGAAAGAGAGAAAGAGAGAGAGAGATAAAGAGAAAGAGAAACAGAGAGAGAAAGAGAAAGAGAAAGTGAACGAGAGAGAGAGAAGGAGAGAACAAGAGAAAGAGAAAAATACAGAGAAAGAGAGACAGAGAGAGAGAGAGAGAGATAAAGAGAAAGAGAGAGAGAGAGAGAGAGAGAAAGAGAAAGAGAAAGAGAAAGAGACAGAGAAAAAGATAGAGAAAGAGAAAGAGAGAGACAGACAGAGAGAGGGAGAGATAAAGAGAAAGAGAGAGAGAGAGACAGAGAGAGAGAGAGAGGTAGAGAGAGAGAAAGAGAAAGTGAACGAGAAAGAGAAAGAGACAAACCGAACGAAAAGGAGAAAGAGAAAGATAAAGAGAGAGAGAGAGAGAGAAGGAGAGAACAAGAGAAAGAGAAAGAGAAAGAGAAAGAGAAGGAGAGGGAGAGAGAGAGAGAGAGCGAGAGAAGGAGAGAGCAAGAGAAAGATAAAGAAAGATAAAGAGAACGAATATGAGAAAGAGAAAGAGAAAGAGAGAGAGAAAGAGAAAGAGACAGAGAGAGAGAGAGGGAGAGAGACAGAGAGAGAGAGAGCGAGAAAGAGAAAGCGAGAGAGAAAGAGAAGGAGAGAGGGAGAAAGAGAGAGAGCGAGAGAAAGAGAGAAAGAGAGAAAGAGAGAAAGAGAGAAAGAGAGAAAGAGAGAAAGAGAGAAAGAGAGAAAGAGAGAGAGAGAGAGAGAAAGAAAAAGAAAGAAAGAGAGAAAAAGAGAGAGAGAGAGAGAGAGAGAAGGAGAAAGATAAAGATAAAGATAAAGGTAAAGAAAGAGAGAGAGAGAAAAACAGATAACATGAATAATTTCATAGATATACCATAACATTATTGCATTGCCTTTCTCATATTCGCTTTCGGGATAATCGGTGTCTAGCTTACTCACAAGGTAGACATCAACCCGGGGTTGCCCTTGCGGCCAACAGGGTTTGTGAATTGAAGTACTTCGGAGAGAACCCCTCTGTCTAACATGTAAGCCAGAGGGTCACAGGAACATGAGCCCCGAGTCAGGCTTGTGAGCTGGTTCAACATCAAGGATTCAGGATCCCTTGCTTCGTGGTGTCCGGATTTTGGAGTAGGATTGGGGACCCCATTTGGGGGGATTATTTGCATGTTCCTCTTCAAAGCGCCTCCCAGGTTGCATGTTTGACAGGGCATTCTTCACTTTGGTGGGCCTCAAACAGTTCCGGGACTTTATTTGTCACTTTTGGGAAAGCCAAGTGGCAAGCAAAGAGTTCGGACCCGAGCCAATCCACCGGAAGTGAGGCTGGCCAATGCTTCCTTTTGCTCAGGACACAGCGATCATCGTGACGCGGGAGCTGATGACCAAGGGAGGCATCATCTCGCGGATGCGCCGAGATTTGCATTGCCGGACTGGGAGAGGTAGCCAAGACTTGTTTCGATCCCCAGATCTGGGGACTTTTTCTTGTTGAGGAGTCAATTTTCGTGCTTGGGCGACACGTTCTGTTGTCCCAGCATTCTTCCAAACGTGGAAGTGCGCAGCCCCCTCGGCAGACGGTGGGTTCCTCTTGCTTGGGGAGCCTGTCCCGCCCATAAATGCTTTGTCAGAAGCCTTTGATCAGAGCCGCTTCTGAGAAACCAGCAAAACTTGGGCGCTTGTGTGCGACTCAAGACGGAAATTGTTATCCACATATTGACACATATGGTACCTATTTGTCCTTTGTACTATGTGTAAAACACACTGAACCATGCCAGTTTCTCTCTTTCTCTCTCTCTCTCTCTCTCTGTCTCGCTCTATCTCTCTTTGTCTCCCCATGTTGTTTTCAGGCAATTGTAGCCTCAGATGCTTCTAAGAACAAAAGAACAGTTCCTGGGCCTTGGCTTGGGCCTGTGGCTTCCCTATCCAGCGATCCCGCGGCTCTGAGGCACTTGCAAGCTGATAGCTCCGGATACTTCGACAGGACCCGTTTAGGGGCGTCGAGGTTGATCCGTCGATGTGGCTCGTCTTTGTTGAGGACCCCCCTTTTTTGTGGTTGGCTGCAAGGGAAGCCAAAAGGAAACCCCAGTCAGCTTGCAGTGCCCTGAACAAAGGACTCACCCGTCTGCAGTTTTGTTTTTCCCAAAGTGGTCAAACTTCAGTTGCGCCCCTGCGCCCCCGCCCCCCCGGCCCGCTTTCCAGCCCTTAGAGTGAAGCATGTAGCGATCACCCCGAGACCAAGCGATCGGACTCCTTCGCTAGGACGGACTGGACGCAGCTCTACTTCTGGGCCGTGGCGGTGGCTCTGCGAACCTTCTTGACAAATCGAAAGCCGAAGCGCTACTGTGGATGGACAAAATTCATTTCGCACCACTTTGAAACGATGGGAATCCAGTATTTGTTGGTATTTGCAGAGGGGTCATCATTCCAGGGTTGCTTGTGTGGTGCGGGATTTCGTCCATCCACAGTACGAATCAACCCAGGGCTTTGTGGGACAGCATCTGAGCCACAATCAAAACCCGGGTAGATGAAGGATAGTCAGGACCAATCCCACCCATAAATCGCTGCGGCCGCCTTCTTACCTTTTTTTTGATGTGGCCCTGGGTAGACCATTTTAATTCCGGGTTTTGATTCTGACTCATCTCAGTTGAGTTACAACCAACTTCCTTTCGTTCATTTTCTGTGGGTGCGCAGTTTCGATTCCTCTCATTACCCCTTCGGTTGATACCTTTCTCCCATTCCCCGAATTGAATGGGTTTGTGCAATTCAAGTACAACATTGCCCTTCGTACTTGTTGGGTTTTGTACAATTTGAGTGGGGAACAACGATTTTGGATTGTTTCGGTGACAGGGCACGCGTGCCGTCTGAAAGATTCAGGTCTCCGGGCCTCATTTTCCGTTGGACAGCGAGGCCTTTCGTCCGTGTTTTGTAGTCCCTTGTCAAATATTTTTGGAGTCTGGAGGGATTTGCGACATATTTTAAAAGCTCGATGTTCTGCTTGTCGGCTTCCATGTTCTGTTGCGGGGGAGTAATGCAGTCCTCGTTCTCGTTCTCTGCAGTGAACCCTTGGTTTTCCCATTGTTTGTCGAGGGTTCTGTAGACCATGTTGTGCCGAAGGCCCCTAAGCCTGCTGGTGTCGGGGGTAGCTGGGTGCTTTGAAGGGCAAAAAACTGCCCCTTTTTGTTGGGTTCCCAAAGAAGGCAAACCCAAACACCAAGTTTCAAACAAGGGCAAGTGAAGGCAAGGGGACAATCCCAACCATGGAATTTCGAAAACCGTGAGTTTGGATTCACCATGTTTGGGCGGAGGGGTTTCTCTTATGATTAAGGGGCCTGGGTTGAACTTTTGGCCCAACCCGTTTTGCTTGGGGTACCCTTGGACTTTTAGACTATACATTAGAGGGATTTATGACATGCCCCACATAATTGATGGTATAACTTTTAGCAAGGCATCGGAGAACCACTAAGTTTAGTGGCAAGCAAAGAACATTCAGGGGGCTTGAAGCCAATAAAAGGAAGTGGACACCAATTCGGCTCTCTTTTGGCGTCCCTTAAACCAACCTGAACAGGAAGCCGCTGCCGGGCTCTCGTCGCTTGGAAGGACCAGTTGAGTGGCACCAGTTTGGGCATAAAGCGCCATGTGCAAACGCCCCCTAAACCATCTGTTATTTTGGGAAGGTGTTTTCTTTTGGTTTTTCTCAGGGAAACATTGGAACAGCTAGCCTCGGGCGCTAGGTGCTCAACGCCTTCAACGTCTACTTCTATCTGGTGATCCGGGCGCGAGCTCGGCTCCCGGCCCACGTGGTGGCCAGCTATGAGCTGTCCCAGACCTGCTCCTAGCGGCCCGTCCGCCCGTCCCGAGACATCCGAATGGACTTGAACACGGCCCAAAAAAAACCAACCCCCACGCCCAAATCGGCCCATTTCAGTAGGATCTACTACCTGTCTTTCAATTGGGGTTATATTGGAGCCTATTGGAGCCTTTAGAAAGATCGTGGAGCCAAAAGTCAATGGGTTTTGGGCGCCGGCTTGAACAATGAGTCTTGGTTGATCTGACCCATCCAAGATACACTCAAGCAGATACACATACCAAGCGAAGGGGCCAGCAAAATGGGATCCCACCTGGAAAATCGGGCTTGTCGGGATATGTAACAAGTTGCGATTTGATGTTTTGCAGCTGGAACTCCCTCAAAAATAGGTTTGTGGGCACAATTGCCCATAAGGAGTCAAAAGGCCCCCATTTGAAGTTCAGACCAAGTCAGCCAGCAACATGATGTTATCTAGCAGACGTTTGTACTGCGCAGTTCCGCATTTCTTTCTTCAGCACAGGGACGTGTCAGAAGGATCTCGGCCGAAGTTCCAGGAGAGGTTCCGTCGCGTTCCTCGAGCAAAAAGCCGTGGATTTGGCGGGTCGCACTTGCGGTCTTAAAACTGGATCTCTTGAGCAGGGCTCCTTAAAAGATAATTACATTTTGCCCATTTGAAACATATGGCTTTTTCCATCAAAATAAAGGAACACCACCATTTACAAGGCAATGTTCAGGTGTATAATGTAAGGATCCCTGTTGAGTTACCTTTTTTAGGGGTTCTCAAAATTGCCTTGGTAGGGAACCCCTGTTGGCCCTGGGTGGTTTCCAGTGGTTTCCATATTTGACTCCCGACTGTAACCAAAAATGGTTTTGAGGGTTGGGGTAGAAACCCTTGTGCACATTTACACTTCGGACCTACTTGGATGTTCAACCTAGTTTAGGCTACAACCATGGTTATAGGTCATCCAACCCCAGTTATCTCAGCAATAACCATGGATATCAAGTAGGGGGTTCTCACAAGGTTCTCAGGCGCTTGCCAATGCTTGGGCCGAGTTCAAAAAAGGTTTGCACAAGCTTTGAGTAACTCTCCGAACGAGGGGCAAGCGTGCTCGGGCCCATGAACACCCCCAGAGGAACCCTTTGCATGGTTCAATTGGGGAGCGCCCAAAGCTCTCATTGTCCAGTTGATTAGGCGGTTCTCTGCTCGATTTTGCAAGAACTACAGGCTATACTAAGCCTTTTACAACCTTTGCAAGCACCAAAGAGTCAATGAGCCTTTCGCTCAGTTGCCAAGGCAGAGTGGGTGCGAGGTTGCAGCTTTCCGGCGCCGGGCCACTCCTTGGGCTTAGGACCTGGTGACTAAACTTAACCTATGGGCCGGCTTTCAAGCAGAGATCGGTGCGATGTCATTCAAACCGCCATTGGAGGTGCGATTTTTGGAGGACGTCGCTTTTGCCCCGGCTTTGATCCCTGCCATCTAAAGACGTGTTTCGTTTTGCAAATCCTCCAGGTTGGCCTGGTTATGTAAGAGCTCTTGAAGGAGGAACAGCCTCAGGTCGGGTTTTTCATTGCTGTGCTAGAGGTTCTGTAAAAACAGCGTTGGGAGTGGTTCAGGGTCCGCAGGTTCGAGTTCGTTTCCGCCAGCTGGTCTCTGGCAGGCGGACTTGGCGCGGGCGCGGTGGCCGAGAAACTCGCTCGCCGGCCACGGGGACGTTGGGTCTCCCCAAGGGTTTTGTCTTTTGGTTGAGATGAAATATGGGGAGTCAGAACATTTGAGGTTCTGTGAGTCCCAGTCCAAGTTACATGTTTGCCCGACGGAAAAAGAGGAACCTAGAGAAATGAATCCTAGGTGTGGGGTTGAAAGTTGACAACGATAAGGGACCCTTGATTCGACTGCGAGAGACACAAACTACATATTGAGGTCACTAAAAGCTGGGCTGCTCCGGATTAATAAATCTGAGGTTGACATCAGGTGAATATCCACTCACATGAGTGACTGGCAATAAGATTGGTAGTCATTGCAAAGGGGAAATAAAAACAAAACAGGTAGTCTACTCTTGGTTTGGGGAGGACTTGGGGGGATACCCAAATCTCAACAGACAACCCAATTTGGCCATGTCCTTTTGGGGAGCAAATTGCCGGTGCCAATGATGTCCAAACGCACCCCAAGTACAAAGACATGCCCATATTACACCCCCTCCGCTTTGAGATATGTGTGTGTAGATCAAAAGACACTCAAAACTTTCAAGGCTCTGGCTGGGTCGCTCGTTTCGCCTCCAAACTTTCGACCCTGATTCCCAGGGGCCAATGCCTAGCCTTGTGCCGATCAGGTTT
Source organism: Effrenium voratum (assembly GCA_963377175.1). Taxonomy (NCBI): domain Eukaryota; class Dinophyceae; order Suessiales; family Symbiodiniaceae; genus Effrenium; species Effrenium voratum. Next base: position 1,055,250 of record CAUJNA010000680.1, on the reverse strand, counting down.
CGTCCGAACAAACCGATCGGGGCCAGTTCAGGGCTTCTTGCCAATGGAATTGAATTTCAATGGGAACCGGGCCAGTTGTTCAGGTTCCTCAATCATGTCCGCCGAGGGCTCCCCAAATAAAAAGAATCACCCCACGGGATATGGATGGTATGCGAATGAGCCAGTTGCGGTTTCTCAGTACATCCCTGCTGCATTGAGACGGGTGACTTGCTCCTTTCAGGCATGCAGGCCACGAACGCGATGGACGTCAAAGGCCGGAGCCGCAAGGAGTGAGAAGAGGATCCAAATAGCCATGGTGAAATGGAGGCACCCCATCAAAAGGTTAGTTCCCCTTTGGTTTCCTCTAAAGCCAAGCTGAGATAGGGTGACGTCAGTAGCCATTTCAGCAAAGTCATTAGCAGTTGGGCCATGCGCGGAAATTCCAAAGTGATATTTTCATTCGTAGGACTACTTGAACCTCCTTCAAAGGAGGACTCGGCAAGGGTACTACAGAACATGGCCTGCAGGCCCCTTTCTTTGCCGCGCTTCAGGGGATGGGGTCGGACAGGTGGACTCCTGAGTGAGTGTTCCTTTGAGAAGCACGTCCCCGAAAACCAACCACCCACCAAACTCAGCAGCGCCCCCCAAACAACACCCCCTTGGAAAGACAATACAAAATTAGGTGAACATCGAAGGTGTGTGTGTGTGTGTGGGTGTGTGCGTGTGTGCGTGTGTGCGTGTGTGCGTGTGTGGGTGTGGGTGTGTGGTTGGGGGATAGAAGAGGTTCTTGACTTTTGCTCTCACAAAAACTCGGGAGAGGAAGACTTTGGGGGCCCCGTGTTTTGAGTAGCCGATATCTCATTGCGCACTCAGAGTGTGGTGTAAATAAGTTAGACGTTGGAGCAATTGTAGGTCAGTTTATTTGGTACACGTGCAGCAGTGAAGGAACAAGCAGAATCATTAGGAGCACTTTGTTTATTTGTTGATGTGAAAGAATCAGGTGAAGGTGCTGGTGGATATGGCAGTTACGGGGTTGTATTCCACTTGGGTCTGTCATTTTGGGGGGCCCCAAAAACGGCAGTTTTCCTTCTGGTTTCCCTTTTAAGTCCGGCGATTGTACGAGCACTTCCACAGCTGTACAACGAGCTCGGCATGAAGGTCCCGAGATAAAATCAGATCTTATTTCAGGCGTGAAGCAATTGTTGTAAGACTGATCCAAACCCTCGCTTCCATCAAACCAACTTAACAGCTGCTCACTTTTGAAGGGGAACAGCCCCTATCTCTTAACAAACTGGGGTTGATTAGTATGGGATTGTTTTGTTTCATTAGTATGGGGTTGATTAGTATGGGTTGATTGGTATGGGATCGACATTTTGTTTTGTTTCCTGGCCCGGTCAGCCAGTCCTTCCGAAGCTTCGCTCCGGCCAGGCTGTGCCCATGTTCGGAGCCCGAAGCACCGAAGGGGCAAAGAGTTGAGGTGAATGGAATCTGTTTAGATGTTTCTTTTGTTTGGTTTCCTCCAAAGCATGCGTGTTTTTGTATGTGTTTCACACAACAACAAAAACACCACGTAAAAAAAACCAAAAAAAACACAATCATAAAACACCCCAGAGTCAGAAAGTATTATTCTTCGGTGTACCCCAGATGCGGGCCAAGTTGTAGTGTACCACACAGCCGATGGATCGCCACATTGTGCCCTTGATATTCTGCATATGGGTGCGTTGTGTTCAAGCCCTCCTCTGTGGGGCTGTTTTTTTAACGGTCAAAAGGGACGCCAAGCCTTTTGGATCCCGTTTCGTCTCCCAATGGCGGAGCGGTTCCCGCTTGGTTTCCCTGAAAACACGGGGCGCTCTCAAAAAAGACACGCCAATTCCAGGCCACCTGGAAGCGATCAACCGCCAAATGCAAGATGTTTGAATTTGTCCAAGTCCTTGGTGAACCATGGCATCAGTGGCGGATATGATTTCATGGTTGTTGCCCCATTTGCCTAAGGCTTACGAGGTAATATGAATGGCAACATGGCATGTTGGCCGGGGGTGAAGCAAGCCGTTGGGGTAATGAGCAAGCCGCCGACTCGGTGCTGAGATCTCCATCCTGCGGATTCGATCACCTCTTCATACTGAGAAAGACTCGTGAAGTCGGAATCATATGTCGGAATCATTTGCCAGGGCCATCTATTTTTTCAAAAGGCTACCTATAGTCGGGATTTCCGGAAGCACGCGGTTTGAGACGACAATACTCGGGACTTGCATCATACTCTTACAGATCATTTTCGGGTGAGGTCGAGGCGGCCGATTGCAAGCAGTGTAAAGCAGCGCTGAAAAAGGACGAATTCAAATGAAGACGAAGGTATGGCAAACATGAAGCCCGGGCATGTGCACTACTGTTAACGTCGGATTCATCCAGAGGACGCTAACTTCGAGCTGAACCCGTAAATGAGACCCGTTTGCTTGTCAGGGAACTTGTCCAACTTCCCATCGTCAGCTTCCATGAGTTTTGGGAGGGAGATCTCTTGATGTTCGCCCCCTGTCAGGACTGCCAAACATTGGGCTCCGCCAAACTATTTGTATGTTTTAGGGTGGGCTAAGTATGGAACAAAGTTAGGTGGACATATTAGGGTGAAGATATTCACTTCTGTCAACCTCAGGTGGTCCGAACATTTTTTTAGGGTGGTCAGAACATATTCTTTCTGTGAACCTCAGGTGTAGGCCCAGCTGACTTTCTGCCAAACACAGTGGTGACCACGCGCCAAGGTCGCACCAGGTGGACACCGACACGGAGAAGCTTTACGCCCAGGCGTGAAGGGCTTCTTATCAAGGTTCTCCAATACTCACGCAGGATGCGAGCCCGAGCAATGTCCCCCAATTCGACGCGCTGATTCTGAGCAAGTTGCCTTTTTCAGGCGTCCACCCGGAACTTGACCCGAACGGTTCACGTGAGTTGTGCGTTCTGTTGGTGAGGCACGAGCCTTCAAAAGGCTCCGACCCCCATTTTACAAAGTGCAGGCAAAATTATTTTGAGGCCAACATGGGTGGCTGTCAAACTACGAGCCTCTTTGGAGCGTAGTGCCAGTCCAGCCCTCAAGAATATGCGTCTAGTAGAGCACTCTGTTTCAATGGCTTCTATGAGAAATCAAGAGAAATCCGCGGTCCATTTTGCGGGTTTGGTTCCCCATTGAGGGCAAGCCCAGAAATGAACCACAAAAAGGAACAAGTCGCCGTGCCCTCAAGGGCAAACTCGCTTTTTTAAAGCCGCCACATGGGGACCTTTACTTGTTGATCCCCACCGTTGCTATCTTCTTCGGAATTTCAGCTTTTTGCAGCGGCATGTTGTTTTTGGTGTCACGGATACTTACAAAGAGTTTATCCTTAGACGGGGGGGGCGGAGGGTGGGGGGATGTTAACGCTCGCCGACACCTTGTTTTCTGGCCTTTCGGGGGTGGGGTGGGGGGGTCGGGTGGGGTGGGGGGGATGTCAACGTTCGCTGACACTTCACTTGGCTTTTGGTGACGCATGATCGCACACTAGCCGAAGATGTGGTTCTTTATTCCGGTAGTGAACTTAGCCCTAGTTTATGCTCCTCTCCTTTTTTGAGGATTTGCCATGCTCCTGGTCCCATTGGCTTAGCTTGCAGCCGCTGTGCACGTTGGATGCTTATTTGTCTGCTTGGGCTGAACTCGATCTGGGAGATGCAGCACCTGGATTCCTGGCCGAAAACTATCTGAGTTTGGTTCCTGGTTTCAGCGGTCACTACTCAAAAGTCTTGCTTCAGTTTGAGAAAACTTGGGAGCAGCGACATCTTCGGGTGCAGGGGAGCTCTGTTGTTGGCTGCCATCAGAACCCGCTGGGCTGTGTCTCTGCGCAAGTCTCTTGCTCGCGTGGCTTACTTCCTCTTGTACACCCGACCGCTCGGAGTGACTGAGCGCGGAACCCGAAGCTTTGCCGGCTTAACGACTTTGGGCTTTGCCTAACTTCACCCCTTTTGAAAAGGCTCTGGGCTTGCTTGACCCGTGGTTTTTCTAAGGGCCAACTTTTGCCCAATTTAGCCCCTCGCGGTGTCACGGTGTCAGCTTTTGAAAAGGAAAGCTGCTGGTGGCGCGGCGCATCTCGCATTGGTGCCGCCGCGGGCAAAGCAGCCTCCGCGAGAACTCGGCAGAGATCTGTGCCTCCAACCTTCTGCTCTGCTGCGCTGCAAGAAGAACACAGTTCTCATGAGTAACGGCTGCCGTGAGTGGAAGACGGCGCCTGTGCGCTACAAGCGCAAGCGATTCAGTGTGAGGACAGTGTCTCACGCGAAGTGAGTTCACAAGCCTTGCCGCGTCAAGGGCAAGCCGAGGGTGGGGAACCTAGCAGCTGGATGTGGGTCAATCGGTTCATCAGCCCGCAGTGAGATGTGGCGCGCTGGAAGTGCCAGGCAGGTGAGGTGCCATGTGATATCCCGCTGGCAGGGAGTGCTCGATGTAGCATGCACTTGCGGAACGCACGAGTCCTGACAATCCGTGTTACCTTGTGTCTGTAACCACCCCCGGTTTTACAAATATTGGGCACCACGCATGTATGAGTTTTGCAACGACACCCGGTTTTCAACCTAACCTGGTTTTGGGACGCTTTTTTGGGGGTCCAAGAGCAGCTTGGGTTGAAGCAGGCACAGGCGAATCCTCTCTGCGAGTTTGGGAGTTACACATGGGAACCTGCTCCATGGCTCAGGTCTCCGCGCAGCGCGCGGAGCTCCACGAGCTCTTCCAGGCTCGGGGGTTCGATTTGACATTGCCGCTCAAGAATTCCTGATGGGCAAAGTAGAGAGATTTGCGCGTGCGCGAGTGGCTGGTTGGCGCCCAACCTGATGGCCCTCGTTTTTGGTGGGTTTTAACGGAACCAAGGAAACGACCTATTTTGGGTTGGTCATGGCGGAAATCATTGAGAGTGGCGGACTCATAGCCGCTCATGACTATGGTCAGACTTTCATGGCCACCTTGTAAGGGCAAGCGCAGGGAACCCACCCCATTTTTGTTTGGGATTTTACAACGCAGAATGAAGATGATGAGCTTTAAAAGTCTGCGGGCCTCCCCTTTTGTGGGGTCTGCTGAGAAAATGTTTGTATGTTCAGGTTGACCAAAGGCCATCAGCTATTCAGACCCTGTAGTTTTGCCCACTTCCCAGGCGACTGGACGAATGCGTGCACGCAATTGCCGAAAAGAGGCAACATAAATGCTTCAAAGGGCCTGCTCAGAGATTGTTAATCCTAGTGTAATACTTTGATTTTGAATGGTCAATGTGTTTGGATGGTTTTCAAGGGACGCAAGTTGGGTGGGTCGGATCGCTTTGGCTGTGGCGCGGTGCGAATTTTGAGCGTCGAAAGTGAACTGCCTGGACTTTGGGCGGGTCGGATCGCTCTTGCTCTGCCGCAGTGCGAATTCTCAACGTTGAAAGTCAACCTTCTGCGGACTTTGGGCAGGTGGGATGGCTCTCGCTGCGGAGCGGCGCGAACTGTGAACATCGAAAGCGGGCCCTCTACGGACTTTGGGTGGGTCGGACCGCTCTCATTGCGGCATCGCGCGAAAGTCGAAAATGAAATATGACTTTGGGTGGTCGGATCGCCCTCGTTGTGGCGCGGCGCAAATTACAACCATCAAAGTACAAAACCAGCAAAGATACTCTTGCAAGAGATCTCATGGATCGTGACAGGAAACTTCCATATGTAGAAGATCTTGTCACTGTCATGGATCCTCCTACCAAGAGATTCTACCAAGAGATCCTGCTTAGAGATCATGCGCGCACCTGCCAGGAGATTCTTTAGGAGATCTTGCGCCGAGATACTGTAGAAATCCTTCAAAAAGACTTGCGCAGGACCTGGAATATTTTCCTCTAACTGGATGCTCCTTCGAAATCTTGAGCAGAGAAACTGTATATAAATGATCCTCTCATGGATCCTGCGCACAAATCTTGCCAAGAGACCCTAACCAGACATCTTGCGCAGAGATTTTGCAAAGATTCTGCAAAGGGCCTCCCACAGATATTTCGCGCTGGTCCTTCGTAGAGAGGATCCTCTTAAGAGGTCTCGGCAGACCCTCTCAAGGATTCTGTGCACAAATCTTGCCAAAACATTCTACCAAGAGATGATCCTTTAAAAACCACAGATACCTTGCCACTGGTCCTTTTAGAGGTCTTGCGCAGCATTTGCAAAGTTTTCCTGTCAAGAGGTCTTGTAGAGGGTGCTCCATCTTGAAGGCAGCCAGAAGAGCCTTCCTACGCCATGAAGGTGGATGTTCACTTGCCCAGTGGCGAGGGTTTCTCCGTAGAAGTCTCACTAGCTACGACCATCGGTGATCTGAAGGCTGTAGCGCAGCAGCATTTCCGGCATCGACTGAAGCTCACTGCGAAAGGCCGGCAGCTCAATTTGACGGCCACACTGAGTGAGGTTGGGTTGCGAGATGGGGACATGGTAACTGCGGTTGTGCAGCTGGGCACACTTGCCGCCACCGACGGAGCATTTGCTTTGCATGGCCGCGAAGGCAGGATTGTGACGTGGGGTCATCCAAGCTACGGCGGATACAGCCGGGTGCAAGAGCAGCTCAAGAACGTCCGGCAAATCCAAGCAGCTGGCTGTGCTTTTGCTGCCATTCTTGAATCTGGGGCTGTTGTGACCTGGGGTCATCCAGAGGAAGGTGGAGACAGCCGCCAGGTGCAAGAGCAGCTGAGGAACGTCCAGCACATTCAAACAAATGGCAATGCGTTTGCTGCCATTCTTGAATCTGGGGCGGTTGTGACCTGGGGTCATCCAGAAAATGGCGGCGACAGCAGCCAGGTGCAAGAGCAGCTGAGGAACGTCCAGCACATCCAAGCAACGGGCGGTGCTTTTGCTGCCATTCTGGAATCTGGGGCGGTTGTGACCTGGGGTCAGCCGGAACAGGGCGGAGACAGCAGCCAGGTAAAGAGCAACTGAGGAACGTCCAGTACATTCAAGCAACTCAGTGTGCGTTTGCTGCCATTCTTGAATCTGGGGCGGTTGTGACCTGGGGTCAGCCGGAATATGGCGGAGACAGCAGCCAAGTGCGAGAGCAGCTGAGGAACGTGCATCACATTCAAGCGACGGGCGATGCTTTTGCCGCCATTCTTGAATCTGGGGCTGTTGTGACCTGGGGTCAGCCGGAAAGGGGCGGAGACAGCAGCCAGGTACAAGAGCAGCTGAGGCACGTCCAGTACATCCAAGCAACTGGCTTTGCTTTTGCCGCCGTTCTTGAATCTGGGGCTGTTGTGACCTGGGGTGAGCCGGAATATGGTGGAGATAGCAGCCAGGTACAAGAGCAACTGTGGAACGTCCAGCACGTCCAAGCAACTGGCTTTGCTTTTGCTGCCATTTTGGAATCTGGGGTGGTTGTGACCTGGGGTGCTTCAGACTGGGGCGGAGACAGCAGCCACGTGCAAGAGCAGCTGAGGAACGTCCAGCACGTCCAAGCAACTAGCTTTGCTTTTGCTGCCATTCTTGAATCTGGGGCGGTTGTGACCTGGGGTCAGCCGCACTATGGCGGAGACAGCAGCCAGGTCCAAGAACAGCTGAGGAGCGTCCGCCACATCCAATCCACTGGCCGGGCTTTTGCTGCTATGCTTGAATATGGGGCTGTTGTAACCTGGGGCGATCCACAATTTGGAGGAGACAGCCACCAGGTGCAAGAGCAGCTGAGCTTGGATGCACAAGGCAACGATGCACACAAGAAAAAGATGTGGGTTTCATCAACAGTCAATATTTCCCATCAGCTACTGCCATGCGGGTCTGGCTCTTTTGAGTCGATGCCCTTTTTGGAGTCGTTTAAAAGGGAAGCCCAAAGGAACCCGCTGAGCAAGATCTGGAGGAACGGCGGAAAGACATGAAAGGGGAGCCAAAAGCAAGCCATTCATTCCCCGAATTGGAAGCCCCACATTCCAGAACAACGCCCATGGGCCTGGAATTCCGGGCAAGGCGAATGACTTCCATCGTCTTGAAGGCGCCTGGGCGTGGCGACAGTTTGTGAGTGAGAAAGCCAGTTGGCTCATGGACCAATTGTGGCCCTCCCATGAGTGTTTGCTATTTGTGATTTGTACCATGGCTTGGGCTCACTCAACCGCGCCGTGGAGTTTTCCTATCGGGCCAGATCCCTGTGGCACGATGAGCAAGCCGCAGATGTGTTTTGCTCATGGACGGCTTATTGCGGGCTTACCTGATCAGTGTTCAATTTGTAAGCTTTTGTTGCCAGCTCGGGGAGAGGAGTTTGATCCCTTTGCATTCCATGAGTTCTATCTTTTTTCCCGCGGGAAGAGTCGATGGAAGTTTCTTGAAAAAGACCCCATCCGCTCCGCGCCGATCTTCCGCAGTGGGGGGACCTTGGTGGCTCCCAGCCATCCCCTTAGCTTTGTAGTCTTTTAGTGTTTAGTGGGGATTTGCATGTAACCCACTAAAAGTTAAACTTTTAGCAGGGGATCTGAGGATAGCCCAGGAACCGTTTTGCCCTTTACCATTTCAGGGGGTCCTTCATTTTCCCCACGAGCAAACCTTACTCGGCCCGGTTCGCAGGGGAACCCGGACGTCGTGGGTTCGGTGAGCGTGCAGAATCAGACTAAGTCTTTGATTTGGCTCAGGTTGCGACTACTGCTGTGTGCGGTTCAGTAGATCGAAGGGAGGTGCTGAGAGATCCGAAGAGGATGCGGGATCTTTCCGGGATACTCTGCGGACCCAGACAACAACCATAATTGCTGTCACCACAAAGAATCTGCAAGGTCGACGCACGGAATCGTCCAACGCGTTCCTTCACATTGCAGATCACACTTCATCACCAACATTTGATTCATCAGGGAGGCGGCTGGCCATGCCTGTTTTTTTTTTGACTCTGCGGGATATCTTGAGTGTTTTCTCATATGGGAACACTAACATGGGTTAGTTATATCTATTTCCTTTTGGGTTGCCCGAAAGGGAAAACACAAAAAAGCAGCAAACCGGGGGAAAACCGGGAAACAAACAAGACACACGCACACAAAACACGCAAAAAGGGCCGGGTAGGTTGCAGGTTGCTTCTCACCTTTCAAGGCCGTGCCGGCCTCGGGGCGGCCGGAGAGCGCAGCCTGCTGATGGAGCAGCCTGCTGATGTGCAAATCAGGGTGAGGTTTGGTCCATGTCGTGTTTCTTTTTTTCCTTCAATTTACCTCCTAGTGGGCTTGGATGGGTGGTTTGGCATGTCAACCCCTGATTTGTGAAAAACCACCAACAGGGAAAGCGATATGTGTCGAATAGTCTATGGAGCATTTGGAAGGGACATGAAGAAATCTCTAAATTCCCCCCAACTCCCCCCCCCCCCCTCCCCCAAAAGAAGGGGACGTGCTATTGCTCCAATGTTGTGTAGAGTAACGGTTATCCGTGGCTCACGCGGGTTCGAAGGTTGGCCTTGCCTTCCAGCCTTGGGGTCAGAACACGAGGGTTCCATCATGTTTGTTGATGGGAGGGACACGGGCCCCTTTATCGAAATTTAACAATTGTCAGGCATCCTCATGAGGATGAATTGGAACCGCCGGATTGTGCACGTGCCCGATCCCTTTGCTGGCAGTGAATCTTCTTTGTCCATTGCTGTGGTCGTAAGCGGCTCTCTGCAAAGGGCACTCCCAAAGCAGGTTGGGATCTGGTGCAACCCCATACATGAAATCATAAATGAAATCAGAGAGCACTTGAAGGGTCGGAACAGCGGGAGTGCCTCTGATTACTTTTGGAAGAACAGCCAACCCGTCCCAACACCCAGCGGGAAAATCGTGAGCCTCCACATCTCTTGCGTCGCTTTTCACAGGGACGAGAGTTCATTGGGCGAAGATTGCGAAGCTTTCTCCGCTCCGATTGGACGAAAGGGAGGGCTTTTCCGGATGGGAAAACTCCATTCCCCAGCGATGGGCTCAAAAAGTCTTGTGATTGGCTGATAAAGAACTTCTTCCGGGCCCAAAGCTCCCATTCTCATGATTGGCTTTTCCCTTGAGCCCGAAACCAGGGCGACGGGAACTCCCGTTAGCGGCCGCAGGAGCGCGGCCGCTTGCAGCAGCGGGTCGCGGATCTCGAGCACCAGGCGACGACAAAAGAGGTCTTTGAGCAGCTGCGATGTTGCCAGGTCCATGGTGCCCCCCCCCCAAAAAAAAACTAAAACAACTGGGGTAGACTTAGGATACATTTTACATTTTAGCAGTGACTCAAGGTGAAGCAAACAACAAAAAATACATTCTATAACTGGGCCTAACTCTAATCATGAAACAAGGAGAAGTGGTCTTCCTCTTGGTTTCCCTTTTCGCGCCACAAGAAAGGGTACCCTCAAGACAGACCCCGTATAAGGGGCTAGGCATTGATTCTTAGTACCTATGACAGAGTAGTCATGGGTATCATAGGGATGGGGATCCCACTTTGAACATCACAGGGCGCAGATCATCGCAAGTGAGCCACGCCATACGAGGAATTTGCGCCTGGGGTTCGACATGAAAACCGTTTCCCTTGGAGGCCTGGTGGTTTCAACTCGTCCAGTGAGACATCTAGAGGTCACGTCGGCTTGTCACATCTTCAAGCCTTTGCGGCCCAAGTCGGCCCGGTGTTGCGGATCCAGCGTACTTCATTGACAGCATGCGTTGGGCCACGAGTGGCTCCAGTGGGCATGTTGCGAGGGCAGCTCCTTCGGCGAAGCTGAGGATAGAAAATTGGCCACTAGTTTTCTCTGGTTCCAGTTCTTATCTAATCATTTGCCAGGAGCTCCTCCAACAGCGGGTGGTTCCGCTTTAGGTTTTTCAAACCACCACTACCGGCTCGATCATTTGCCGAAATGCGCTTGGAGTTAGCCCCCAGACTGTAAAACATGATAAGGACGTAACCCCGCTGGCAACCATTAGTCCGTTCGGGAGCCTAAGAAGTGGCTGTTTTCCGCTGCTAAACCAGGGAGACCCGTTTTTCAAGTTCAGAAACAGCCCAATTCCATGGTGCCTTGGTTTCGGGCATGGGGTCTTGAGGCTTCGTGTCTTTCCCAGCTGGGTCAATTCGCCGATCCCGCGTGTGGGCAGCGGGGCGCGGTGTTGGACAGGTGCGGGAAGCGCGAGGCGCGGGCCGCCGCCGGGTGTCTCCCCGGCCGCGCCTTTCGCTTGCCTTTCGGCGGGCGATGATTTGCAAGCCATACAGACGAGTCGTTTTTTGCTGTCCCCCCAGCGAAAAAAAAACACCAAGCTAAGCAAGGGCGCTCGAAGTGAAGGGACGCAGGCCATTGATTTGTTTCAGCCCTGCCCACTCATCCCCGTTCACACCATTTGGCTGTGGGTCAAAACCGTTTGGGATCCCATTTTGGGGGTTTTCGGTGCACCACCCATGTTAGTCAATGTTAGTGGGTTCTCTAAGGATACGGTTTGGATTTTGGCCCACGGCCATTTGCGACCTCGAGACGGCCGGCCCGGCCAGGCAGCGACCCTGCCTGGGAGCTGTGCGAGCGGCGGGGGGGCCCAACAGCAAAGGCACCCGGGGAGCAGTTTCCTTCAGAGGCTCCGGAGGCTAAGGGAGTGAAAAAGTATGCTGGACAATTGGATAGATAGAAGGGTGCTTTCAGAAAGGGTTCATAGACGTCCCAGGACCCTGCAGACAACGAAAATGCTTTTTTTCCCCCAATTTCATCCTGACTGCCCACTTTAGCAGCGCTAGCAGGTTGGCGGGTTCAGCCTTGGTTTGTGGGTGAGTTAGGGTCGCTTCCCTCGCGCGAATCGACCTCTTGGCCTGGGAACGGAAGAGACTTTTGGTTGATAGGTGTCACATGTGAAAACAAATGGATCACTGATGGAGAACCACCCCCTGAAAAACAAAAACATCCTTTTCCGTTCAGGAATCCTCCAATTGGGTATGACCTATCCCAACATCAGCTTGCGTTTCGATGTGCAAAGGTAACCAAAAGGAAATCACAAGCCCGAGAATCCTGGCCTTTGGACATATTTTTTTCGTTTGGTGGTGCCTGTGTTGCCACAGTTGCCCCGATGGCGCACCAAGGTTGGCAGCGTTTCGCGCAAAGTGCCTGACGGCCGCGGAAAGAAGGGAGATGAAGGGAGCACTCGGAGTCTGCGAAGGTTTACTCTCTGGCAAGTTGACATGGAACCCCCAAAGCCATCATAGAGGAACCTCCTTAAAAGGAAACTCCTTGGTTCCACGTTGCCAACCTTCTTAGTGAATGGGTTTTTACCGCCCTTTTTTCTTGGAACAACACACGTACAGTGGGAGCACAGAGGGATTTGCCAGCTTATCAGCATGGTTCCAGTCGCTTTAAACAAACAAAAATCTGTAGCCAAGATAATGTCATGCGAGAGAAGGGCTTTAGGCAAAACCCCTCAGCAGCCCACAGGCCTTGTCTCCGAAGCTCCTGTGGCTCAAGCTTGCACGGCAAGATGCAGTGGGGCAAGGCGGGAGCTGAAAGCCCAGTCGAGCTGGATGTGTTTGCGCCTGTCTCAAATGGCCATGGGGCATAACCTATGGCTCCATTTTGGGGTGGATGCATTTGCCACCTATTTTCATGTTCACCAGGGGTACAGGGTTTTGACCCACAGCTGTTTGGTTGGCTTGGTTACCTGGTTGGGTGTTAAGGGACACCCAGCACATTTTTGTGATTTTGTGTGTCCTTCATTTTGAGACGCCCACATAGGGCGACCCGTTTTCTTTTGGTTGCCAAAAGGACCAACCAGCGGGAGGGTTCCCTAACTTTGAGAAACAGCCATGGATTCCTTTCAGTATTTCAAAAAAGCCGAGAGGGGGTTTTGGGGGTCCGTTCAGAGATTTGGTCTTAGCCATTCCCTCGAGATCGATTCCTTTGGGTGGGATCGATTCCGCGGCAGTGGGGATGGCTTCACCATCCAAGCTGTGATTCCAGTGGTCTGAAGCGGTTGTGGATATATAAATGTGGCCGATTCACATCCAAACGTGCACCGCGTCTTCCCCCCAAATGAATGTTCAAGTCTGGTTGGCTGGGCCATATTGGACCAACTTGAACTGATATCATTGGGCCAACTTGGACGGTCTTTTCATGGCTGTTCCTATTGTCTTTCTGGTTGGTACAAGCTGAAATAATTTTCCTGGACCAACTTCAGTTGTATGGTTCCCCTTGCATGGGAACTGCTTGCTCCAAAGCGACAACGCCACAAACCAAGACTTGGCGATTCAACTCCTTGTTCAAACCAAGACTTGGCGCTTCAACTCTTTGTTCCACCTCGTTTAGACTACTTGTTTCAACAACATCCTCTTGGTTTCCGTTCAAACGAGAACCAGGGGTTGGTTCGTTGTTTAAACACAAACACAGACACAGACACATATACAGACACAGATACGCACACCCGCACCCACACCCACAGACACACACACACACACCCAAACCCACCCATACACACACAGAGACACAAATACACAGAAACAAACACAGACATAGACACAGACACAGACACACACAGACACACAGACACACAGACACACAGACACACAGACACACAGACACACAGACACACAGACACACAGACACACCGAGACAGACACAGACACAGACACGGACCACAAGACACAGACACAGGACACAGACACAGACACAGACACAGACACAGACTCAGACACGCACACCCACACCCACACCCACACACACACACACACCCAAACCCACTCATACACACACACACACAGAGACGCAAAGACACAGAAACAGACACAGACACAGACACACGCACACAGACACACAGACACACAGACACACAGACACACAGACACACAGACACACAGACACACAGACACAGAGACACGCAGACACACAGACACACAGAGACACAGACACACAGACACGCAGACACACAGACACACAGACACACAGACACACAGACACACAGACACACAGACACACACAGACTCACAGACACACAGACACACCTACACACAGACACAGACACACAGACACGCAGACACGCAGACACGCAGGCACACAGGCACACAGGCACACAGGCACACACGCACACAGACACACAGAAAAAACAGACACACAGAGACACAGAGACACAGAGACGCAGACACACAGACGCACAGACACAGACACACAGACACTCAGACACCCAGACACTCAGACACACAGACACGCAGACACACAGACACAGAGACACGCAGACACACAGACACACAGAGACACAGACACGCAGACACACAGACACACAGACACACAGGCACACAGACACACAGACACGCAGACACGCAGACACGCAGACACGCAGACACGCAGACACACAGACACACAGACACACAGACACACAGACACACAGACACACAGACACACAGACACACAGACACACAGACACACAGACACACAGACTCACAGACGCACAGAGACACAGACACAAGACCCAGACCCAGGACACAGGACACAGACACAGACACGCACACCCACACCCACGCCTGCACCCACACCCACACACAGAGAGACAAAGAGACACAAAGAGACACAAAGAGACACAAAGAGACAGACACACAGACACACAGACACACAGACACACAAACACACAGACACGCAGACACACAGACACAGAGTGACACAGACACAGACACGGTTGTGTGTGTGTGTGTCTGTGTCTGTGTCTGTGTCTGTGTCTGTGTCTGTGTCTGCGTCTGCGTCTGCGTCTGCGTCTGTGTCTGTGTCTGTGTCTGTGTCTGTGTCTGTGTCTGTGTCTGTGTCTGTCTCTGTGTCTGCGTCTGCGTCTGCGTCTGCGTCTGTGTCTGTGTCTGTGTCTGTGTCTGTGTCTGTGTCTGTGTCTGTGTCTGTGTCTGTCTCTGTGTGTGTGTGTCTGCGTCTGCGTCTGTGTCTGTGTCTGTGTCTGTGTCTGTGTCTGTGTCTGTGTCTCTGTCTGTGTCTGTGTCTGTCTCTGTGTGTGTGTGTCTCTGTCTGTGTGTGTGTCTCTCTGTGTGTGAGTGTGCGCGTGCGCGCGTTCCCGTGTGAGCGCGTGTGCGCGTGCACGCGCGCGTGCGTTCGTGCATGCATGCGTGCGTGCGTGGGTGTGTGTGTGTGTGTGTGTCAGAGTAGCGCACCCCTCCAGAAAAGCGAATAAACATAGAATGGCGGCCTGCCTCTTTTTGGGGCATTCCAATCAGCCGCCCCTCCAGCGGTGAGGTAGTCTCTCAGAAGGCTGTGCCGGCAAAGGGGTCCACACCCATTGGCATCGAGGCGCGGAGATGAGTCTTGGGCGATTTGCGGTTTTGACCCCAGTTTGGCCCTTGTTTGACCCCCAGTTTTTGGGTGATTAGCCCCTTGTTTGACCCTTCACCTCGAAAGAGACCAGCTCCCTCCAAAAGATTCCGCCCAGGTCTCCGAGCTGCCGTCCGGAGCCGCCCGCGAGCGGAACCTCGAGGAAGGCGGGGCGGAACAGGATTCCCGGCTTTGCACTGTCCCACATCAATCGGCCAGTTCAGGTGAGGTTCACTACGCGGGAGGTTTGAAGGGGACATGTGGAGAATCCGTTTTTTTTTTTTGCGGCTCAGAACAACAACACATGGAACTGCGAGCAGTTGGAGCAAGGATTTGCCGGTCATCTGAGCAAGTGACAAGATTGCCGGTAGTCTATTGTTAGTGTGTGGAGGACATGGGGAGGGCCAACATTTCCCAGCAACATTCTTTTCCCATGCCATCCTGGAGACACAGGTACACAGCTAATCTTGTCCTCGGCTCACCTGGATGATGTGTGCATGCGAATAATAAGAAGTGGACAAGGCAACTGGTGCTCTGAATGGGGCCCATAGAACTGGCGGCCAAGACGCGTTTTGTTTTAGTCGCGTGAATTTCCGGGTTGACCAAAGGGATGTTTGTTTTGGGACGAGTTTTCCAGGTATCAAGAGCCTGTACCAGACCTGCCAGCTGCCACTCGGCGCGAAGTCGACGCACCAAATCGGCAGTGGACGCGGAAGAACACCCCGAAATCCCAACTGAAGGGGATTAATCAGGTGGCTGTGGGTCAAAACCAATGGTACCATTTTAGGGTAAATACACCACCCATTTTAGTCTATTTTAGTGGGGATTTCACTGGGGGTACGGGATTTTGATGCATGGTCAGGTAACCCTGAACTGGTGGTTTGGATTGGTGGCTTGGGGATTGAAACCCCTGGTCCTTGCAGACGCTAGATGGGAAACTTCTCCTTCACCCCCACCAAGAGGGAAGTTGAATTATTTTTGGTCCATTCAGTTGCTCCCATGGCGCGACTAGGCCAGAACTTTTCGTGCACCGTTTCCCGAAATCCCGCAATCCCCAGGTGCCTGGGGATTTCGGAGCCCTGCCAAAGGGTTCCCCAGAGCTCACCTTTTGCACACCTTCAATGGCCCGTTTGTTTTCTTTTTCTTTTTTTGGCGCAGCGAGAAGGGTCCATGGCTAGGTCCAGGCCAGTAACATTCGGGCTTTTGGACCTGCAAGGAGCGAAGAGTTTTCTTTAAACAGCGTGAAACACACAAGTCAAAGAATCAGAGCTTACGCCGAAGACCAATGGCCACAGCAGGACCAAGCGAGTCCGCGCGACAGCTCGTCCACCTCTCGTCCAGCATCGACGGATCCACAGGGATGCTTTTACCTGGCGTGTTCACAAGACATTCGGATTGTCCTTGTGTCAGATGGTAGTAGTTTGCATGTGGTGGTGGTGCCCAACTACAGATTATGGCCATTTGGGACAATGCTTGATGTTCATACCATGGCCTCTAAGGGGTATGCAGTATACGGCCTGTGCAAAGCAAGGAGCCGATTTGAACAAGGGATGTGAGCTACCTCGATCCAAGGTATGACCTGAACCTTGTGGTTGGCAAGACGCGGCTGCCTGCGCACAAGGCGACTCATGTTTGAGGTTCGAGGGGCCACCTTGATAAAGCTCCTTTGTCCACTTTTAGCTTTAGGTTTGTTGCACAAAGTGTCGCGCAGGGTGGCTGTCGTGATTTTGGAGACTGGGATTGTGTGGAGCAGTCGATCATCCATGTCATCAGTATGATTGATGCTCGAAGCCAGACTCTTGTTTTTCTATCTCGATAGTTTTCAGTCGGGAAGGAAATATCGGAGGGCGGACACTTAGGAGCTATTTAAGGAGCTGAAGATCATGTTGGTTGGGGGCGTTCCGTCTTCTCTGCCAAGAGGCAGTGAGTGATCTATTGTTGCTGCTGTTGTTAGTGCGGTTTTGGCTAATGTGAGAGAAACCATGCCTCAGTCAGCAGTTCAACCCCACGCCCTGGTGGCTCCTTGATGGACAGTTCCAGAGGAGTCTTCCAGGGTTCGTAGGAAGCTCACTCCCTGATTTCCTCTTATTTTTTCTGGGGCTTGCCCCAGGCAAATCGGCCTTCGACCTTCCTCTTTTTAGCCCATTTTGTGTCATGGCCCCCAAAGGTGAAGCGCTGAGATTTGGGTCCTTTGGGCAACTGAGACGATGTTAGCGGCAAACATACCGTTTGGACTTCATGGGCCAGTCCACTGAACAAACCAGGTTTTGGCATCCATGTTTCTGTGCCGAGGGAGTCCCGAACCATTTTTTTTTTATTCCGCAAAGGTGTGTGTGTGTGTGTGTGTCGTGGCCAACTCACCAGCAAAAAAATAAGCCGCTTGTTGTCGCAGATAGCCGCAAAGCCTCGAACGTGACAAAATCGTAATTGTGGGATGCCATCCCCACACAAAAGCTGATTAACATCCCAGGTAGAATTATTGGCTTACAGATTTCCTTTGTCCTGTCATCACGGCAACCCCTTCCAAGCAAAACTTGCGGCAGAGCTCTTGACAGATCGGTCGTTGGGGACCTATCCGTGGTTGCCTTTTTCTTTAAGCATCGACCGATGGGGGCCAAGAAAATGTGAGTGTCCGTTTTTTTGAGTGATGTGTGAGGAATGTAGAAAATGCCCCGGCGGTTCAGCCCAAATAGACTAAGGGCGATATCATTCTGTCAAATGCCGATAGAGGGGCGCGTGTCCCTCCCATCAGCCTACATGGCGTTGGAGCTTGAAAAGGGCTACGGAAGACAGCAAAAGCCAACTCGAAATTGCGGGCGGCAGAATCGAAGGCCGAAGAGGACTCACAGCGATGGAGGCCTTCCTTGCCCACCAATGAGAGATTCCCCGAAGCCAGACCCCTTTGACTTGCTGGT
>CAUJNA010000680.1:1009636-1032136 GCA_963377175.1 Effrenium voratum | reverse complement strand
GTAGTATATATCTTTGAATATGATTAAGAATGTACATATATATATATATACATGTATAATATGATGTATATTTGCATTTGAGAGGCTCAAATTTGTCCGGCTCTGGCTATTTTGGGGTCTCTAAACTCCCTCAGGTAGGCCAAGTGGACTGCTCTGCCAGGTCCGGACGAGAAGCCAAAGGACCGACTGGAAGCGCAGGCCGGGGTTTTAGGTGCGAGCAAAAGAGCGGGGGATGACCCTTTTCCCACTTGAGCCACAACCCGGGTAGCTGAAGGCTAGTAAGGGAAAATCCCAGCCATAAATGGGTGCGGCCGCCTTGGTACTGCGTTACATGGTTCTGGGCAATTTGACCATCTTTTACAGGATTTTAATTGTGACTCACTTACCAAACATGAAGGTTTCCAATCAACGGCCAGACAAGGGCCTAGGTTGTCCCCTACGATCAGAGGGGCTAAATTTAGATAAGATCTCGTCCTCAACACAAACATATTTAGTATTACATATTTACATATTTAATATATATATATATACATATTTACATGTCGTATGATCATTATTGGATTTGGGATCGAAGACCGAATCTACTAGTTTAGACAGTTTTTGAATAGCAGAGAGGGACCACAAGAATCATCTGCGCCATGGTTCAAAGACCTCTTCACTTGCGGCTTGGTAGACCGTGACCATGGCCCATATATGGAGTGCTTTTGAGACATGGCACATATGGGTTTGTTTTCTTTGAGGGGTGCCCCCTTCTTGGTTAGAGGGAAGCCAACATTTTCCGAGACAAACCCAGGCGAATCAGAGCCATAGGAGGCATAGCAGCCTAATCAATCGGGCCAGAGGCATTGCGTGTCATGGGACCCACGGTGAAGCCTTTGGAGTTGGCTCGTCAGTATTTGAATGGGAAGATTCTTTGGATTAAGTCGACCAACTCCCAAGAGTGGAAAGTCAGTTCGGTTCTGCTCTCGTTGTCCTTTTGCTCTCGATGCATCACATGATTTTGAGGCTCTTTGGAGCCACCTGGATATTCCTGCCTCATTCGGTCGCCAAGCAAAACCGCCGATTGCACATGTGGGTGTGTGCTGTGTGACAGGTGCCACGAGAGGAAGTGCAAACCTCACCGGCCGAGGCAGGACTTGGTTAGAATCAGCGCTTTTGATTGCAAAGCGCTCTGTTTAAAGGGGCTTGGCCAGAATTTGCCTGCGAACATGCTGAACACATCGCTTCAAATCGCTTTCGATGGCACAGATGCGGCTGCATGCATTATATAGTCTTCAGAACCAGTTGTTTGGCGTATGACCAGGCGAAAGAGCCAGAACCGGCTGCAGGGGCACCTGAGGCAGGATGGAGACCAAATGGCTACTTGTCGGCCCTCAGATAATTTGTCGGCCCAATGTGACAATTCGCGCTTTTGATGTAAGGTTTGCATTGCCAACGCCCCAAGGAGTACTGTACTCCTCATTGCCACTAAAAACAGCGGGAACTGAAGCTGCGTCGAACTGTTCTGACAGCGGGGAGCTCTGAAGGCAACAGACTCGCGCTCGGTCCCTCCTCGAAGTCTGCTAGGGGCTCGCCATAACAAGGGGTCCGTTTGTGGACCGAGTCAAACATCCTGATAACCACCCTGCGCGTTGGGGTACGCAGCATTACCGGTTGTCCACTACACCAGTGGATTACAGCATTGGGGAATTGACTGCCCTTTTGGCATTGCGGTGTTTCCAGAGAACACCTAGTTATTGCGAACTTGCTAGATCATGTCCAAAGGGTGCAATTCCAGCGTGAAACACAAATGCCCTTAGAATTTTCGCGCTTGGCTAGGGCCCCTTGGTGCTTTATTGTGATCACTCAATATATCGATCCAAAAGTTCTTTTATTTAGGTAAAATAAACACCTAGAGCAGGACATCCTCCAGGAAATCCTCTTGTTGGGTGGGCATATGGCCCATTCCCTGTAGACATTCCCGTGGCTGATTGTTAAACGAGAACACACTTTTTGGCAGCTTTAGACGAAAAGAGGCGCCTTGAAGTGACACGAGCAGTCTCAAAGTCCAGCTGCGTAGGCTTTCAAATGCAGTGCAATTCTTTCGCGACTGCGCAGATTGCTTCGTATCTAGGAATCTAGGCCTATTCCTATGTTCAATGGATTTAAAGCAGTGTTGTGATTGATGACCTCTCTAGAGATTCCCCATTTGTTCAACCATTGTTCTTTTCAAACACCTCTTTCCTTGGGGTTTGGGGGGTTTTCTGGAAAGACAGCAGCAGGAAAAAGGGGACGTTGGTGGCCAGTCGGCTTTACTTGACTGGCAGACACCGGGTGCAGGGGTTCTGGATGCAGGCGAAAAAGCCGAAAGAACAAGCTCTGGCGCTGCCAGCGAAAGAGACGGAAGAACAAGCTCTACTGGCGGAGGCAAGATGGAACCTTTAGCACAGCAAGAAAGCAACATGTGCAGGGGGTTCTGCCAGTGTCCGCCCAAAGCGTTTTCGTCTCCGAAGAATTGCTCTTGGGATTTCCACTGTGATGTATCCATCCAGGCTTCTTTTGGTAGCGAGGGCTTTGCCACAGAGCTTCCAACAACGAATTTCTTGGGTTGTACCGGGTTGCTCCAAACCTCAAAAGAGTACCAAACCAGAAAAGCAGATAAGTGGTTGGTTCTCCTTTTGTTTTCCTTGGCCAGTTTCCTTCCCTTTTGTCAGAAAGAGCAACTCTGTCACAAGTTGTTCCTTGTGACTGACCTGGGTGCAGGAAAACGAGCCAGAAGGACCAGCTCCACCTGAGGCAAAGCTGGGTTTCCTGTGCAACCTGTTCAAGCAGCCATTCCCTGGTCCACTCAACAAGGGACACCGTGGAAACCGTAAGGAGGCTTCTTAAACATAGCGTGAAAGGGATGGATCGTTTTGCAAATCTCCCAGCCCTATTTACCACGTAATCCTGCGTGTCAGGGCAGGGCAAGGAGCGAAAACATTTCACCCAAACCTAAGAACACCATTCCAAAAGAGAGGTCTTTGCAGATGGAATGTTTGTTGATTCCTCTGAACAAGTTACCTCAAACAGTCCACCGAGTGTAAAAGGAGCCGGGTCCGGGCAAAAGTCAATTCTGAAAAGGGTAAAGTGCCTGAAACAATGGAAGGCCACCCGCAACCAAAAGATGTTTGGCAGTGCGGCTCCGAGCCAATGACGAAAACCCAAGTGTAGAAAGAGTTCCGGTTCCCTTGATTATTTTTAAGTTTCTACCCGAATCAGGTCTTTGAAGCAACCTGAAGCTTGGCCAAGATCTGTTCGAACAACCATCCCCTGGTGCGTGTCCTTAAAAAGAAAACCAACAGGAGGTGTCTTAAACATAGGCACAGGTGTTTCACGTCTGGGTTTCCAGGGGTCAGGCGCACCTCAAGGGCGATCCGGATCGGTTTGATGGACATCCGCTGCGCGGAAGTCAAACGGAAACCACTGGTAGCACCTGCTGAGTTGTAAGTTGTTTGTTGGCACCTCCTCCTTCAACAGCATCGCAAACAAAGGACATGTGATACGTGGACCAGAATCTGATGAAATCTGATGTGTGCTGCACAGATTTGAGCTAAGTTGTGTTGTAAACCCACCTTTGAGGTTACATGTTCCTCTCTCAAATGCTGATTTTTAGGGCCATGGCAAGGGGCGGCATGGGGCTCATGGCCCATTTCGCCGCGAAGACGTCAGGTGGCCGCCTCCCCAGCGGTCTACAGCAACCAGTGGAAGGCTTCCGAGAAGAGCCCGGGGCCCTGGCCAGCGAGATGCGTGGCGAACGAAGGCGGGGGTCCCAAAAGGAAGTCGGGTCCCTTGCCCTCGGGTTTTCTTGCTCGGGTCCCTGGATTTGAGTCACCTGTTGGGCCACCAGCTAGGCAAGCAAGAAGGCCTGAAGGGTGATTCGAGAGATACCCTCACATTGCTGAGCCACACACAAATTCGACTCAAAAATAATCGGCTCCTTTTTGCACCTTTCGGGCCACTGGTTGCAACTAGGGACAGCGGGCCAGAGAACAAAGGGAGAGACCAAGTTGAACATGGCTGCCCACATTAAGCTACCGGGCAAGGACAACTGGAACTTGTACGTCGAGGGGTTTTGGCCGCGTCCGCCTTTGCCAATTGCTGCCTTTTCCGCCATGGCCGAATAGTGATTTCGTGACCATTGGCGATCTGGGCATTGCACATGTCACCCTTACAAACCGACAATCGTGGGAATTCAGGAACATTGCACCCCAGGTGCCATTCTTAGAGGGGCCCATTCACTTTTTCCCCAACAGCTGCAAGCTTCGGGGCCAGATGTGCTCCGGAGTGGTCCGGAGATCTGTGGGGTCCTCCTTGAGAGAAAGACCGCCGCAGCGAGCGCTCAGGCGACCCCTCACCCACGTCGCCCAGCGAAGCCTCTGTGACGGAGGCAGGGGGCACTTTAAAGTTCGCAGACCCGGGCTACGCTTTGCAAAGACTTGAGCATCGAAAACCAAAACCTCCGAAAGGCGCGGTAGAAGATCATCCAACCGCCCGCGAGGTCAAGCCACGGCCAGAGAGGCCAGAGATGGTCCTAGACATCGCCAGCCCAGAGGCCGGCGATGATCGCGAAAAAGGCCATGAAGGCCCTTACCCGGAAATCCAATCCTGATTTCAGATGTGGACATTCTCGTACTGTTTGCATCAATTGATCTAGGAGAGTCCGGAACGCCACACATCTTTTATTGCTTTATTTTGAGGCACGCCTTCAAGAAGGCATTCCTGTAAACCCTTGGCGCGCAGGCTGCGCGGGCCTTGCTGGACATGGTCTATGGCCTGGGCAGCGAGTACCACATTCACAGCGATGAGGCGGCACAAGGATGCGCTCACCTGGTGTGTCCTGCACGGGGGGACGCCCCCTCTGATTTAAGATTTTGGAATGATTGTGGAATTTGTTGATCCTTCAAAATGATAAGGGCGTAAACCCTTTTTATGATGTCCACTGAGGGTCCCGGAAATCCCCTTGTACAAATCTGCGTGTTTTTTCAGTGATGTCCACCAAAGCGTCCCGAATCAACATTTACCCAATTATTATAGAGGGCTTACAAAGGGATCTGTGCGGCGTCCCGGATTTGAAGTTGCTTTCTCGGGGGTCTCTACATTCAGGTTGAATGAAATTTGCTTAGATGCATTCACTCCTTCTGGCACCTTGTTTTTGTTGTCCTCACCAGGAGCTGCAAAGATCATCCCCCGTTTTGGTATGGCTGCTTGGATGTATGACTTCCGCAGAGAGTGAGAAGCCCAATGGGAAACCACCGTTTCTCCGTACAAGAACTTGCCTTCATGAGGCTAGCTCGTTTCGTTCAGCTTTGCTTCCAGATCCTTTGTCCTCGAGTTTATTTCTTGGGGGTTTCCTGGGCGGGAACACGCCCCCTATGAAAATAGACTGGAATTGGTGCATGCGCAGTTTAGGAGGACACCCCGGACCCGGTGGGAAAAGGGTTCCCCCCTCCCCATTTGCGGCTCATGGGCTCCCCGTTTTCTTTCCCTAGGCGCTTTGACTCGCCATCTTTCGGAGAGGCCAATTTCCTTTTGAAGGCCGTGTTGGCAGGGAGAGGAAACTCGCCGTGACCAAAAGGTGGGGATCCCTTCTGGCTCACAGCTCCCATGTGAAGCCAAAAAATGGTGTCATCGTCTGGCTGCAAACGGCTCTTGTTTGAAGCGACAGGGGTAGATATTGTGGGCCTTTGGGCACATAGCTTGGCAACAAACGCTTTTGCCGAAGCTCTTGGGAAGGCCAACGAAGACGTGCTGCGGCTGTCGAGGCTGCTGGATGTCCCTTGCCTCCAGGACGAAGACCCTCCGGGGGCTCGAAGTGGGGCAAAGGGAAAAGCAACGTGCAGGAAAAGGCGCCTTGTTTATTCATCCAAGGGATTGGCGTACAGCGACCCGTTGGAGTTGCATTTATCCTTTGAGCGGCTGCCGATTCATCCATTCCGGGAGAGACCCTCAATTGGGCTTCAGCTTTGCCTGGCTGGCGGACCCCTGGCCCCCAGCGCAAGTTGTGTGTGTGTGTGTGTTTTTGGAAGGGAATTGTGCATCCATACTCTTGACGTGTTGCGTGATATCGGGAAATGGGCTTGCAATTTGTTTTCACTCTATTTGACCAACGCCTTTTGGCCTGGAAACACTGGCAACAAGTCAAAGATCAACCTAGCTCAGCCAAATTGGTGGGTTTTCCGTTGGTCTTTGATCTGATTTCTTCGTTCAGGGGGAAGAGTGCGTACATATTATAATATATGTATATATACAGACATGCATACACACCCCGCATATGAATACATATGTACTGTGACTAGCTGCTGTGGATGCCATTCAACCCCCTTGGCGGTATGGCATGGGAAACTGCCTTGGAGGAGCTTGCCACCAGGTACCTCGCCGAGAACCTGACCACGGAGAATGCGTGGTGCTCGAGCCTGCGCAACATATCCTATGAGGGCGTGGGTCCAAATTTTCAGCCACTAGGGGACCGCAGGTTTTAGTCCATGTTGCCAAATAAACCAGGGTTCCATTTTGGGGTTACCCTATTTTTGACCCACAGCCATGAGGGTTCACTGAGAAAGAGCCCGTTTACGGTGAGCTCACATGGGGTGAAAAACGAGCTCACAGTGATGATGACCCCTTACTTGGGGATCCCGTATTTCCTTTTTTGGAATGATTGCACAATTGGCAGATGATGTGAGCAATGGTCAATCTTCGTCGACATCTAGGTGAAGGGCATGACATGGGTCACTCACCAAAAGACTGCGAGGGAATCAGGACCTCACACTTGTTTCGATCAACCTTTCGACAAGGGGCAGCCGCTGATTTCGCGGGAAGCGTACAAGAAACTGCCAAAGGACTTGCTGGTGCTCAGGGAATGACCTTCCGGGCAATGAACCTAGGGGTTCCCCAAGGGAAACCATAGGTGGTTTTGCTCGGGATCCTTCCAACTGATTCCCTGCCTATCGAACCAGCACGAAAATGGCTGCTTTCGATGCTCTCGGCGTGAGGCTGTGGCGCGCCTACAGACCTGTCGCCAGTTCGGGCTGGAGGAAATGCTCATCGGCATTTTTGAAGGGCGGTGGGAACCAGTTTGGTGGACGTGCGGGCATGTCGGGTACCTGTTTTGGTATTGTGGTATTGGTTTAAACTCCATTTTGGTTTGGTCCTATGTCTGACACATACCCACGATTTGTTAGCTTGGGATATATTTGGCGGACCCTAATCAAGGGCTTCGTTTTCTCTTGGAGAAGAAACAACATATAGCGGGTCCAACCATTGACGGGAGATCTACACACGAGCCAACTATTTTTGCAAACAAGTTTTGGACGGCAATTGGCCTGACCACGTTTCTTCCTGCAGAGCATTCAAGTTGGGGCCAGTGACGATGCAGAAGTCTGATGGTTCTTTTCCAGGCCTTTGGCGGTCATTTTCCGAGGCGGACCCTTGGAGAGTGGGGAGTGGGGACGATGCAGCTAGAAGCAAACCCAGGATTGATCGGTCCTTCTGCCGAAAAACAAATGAACGAAGTTAGCCTTTTACTGGGTGCTAACTACACCGCATTCGTGAATTTCCGCACTAAAGGACACAACAAGGGGATAGTTGTTTTCCCGGCGCTGTTTTTTTGACGCGCAGAGTACGCATTTTGCGGATCCGTTGCGATCCTCGGCGAGCGAACGCTACATCTTGCCCACTTGCAAAGGGGGTGTCTCCTTTTGGCTATCGCAGCATGTTCTTTTTCTTAACGGCTAACTCTTTGAGCTGGAAGTGACTCCCGCAACGAAAGGCGCCTTTTTCGGCTATCAACGACCTTCCCTTTAAGATCGCTCCCCTTCCAAAAAAGGTGCGCCCTTTTTCGACCAGAGGTCTGGGATGTCCACTGGCGCTACTTGGGATGGGGAGATTTGACAGTTGTGCGGGGCTTGCTTTTTTGTTGGTCTTTTTCGGCGCCCAGTATTAGTATAGGTTTCAATTTGGTCAAAGGACAAGCTGATCCTTTCGGTAGGTTCTTCCTTCAAGTGCATCAAACAAACCACCAGGCTGTTTATCTTTTCTTGGGGGTGGTGTCTTTTTGTTTGACAAACGCGTTGTCTTTTGCCAACCTGCGATCTACCCAAATCACACCGCGAGCGAGATGCTTCGTTTCTTTGAGAGCGGGTCCAGGTGTGGGTCAAATTAAACCACCAGGGGACCACAGGTTTTGGTCCATGTTGCCACTTACCAGGGCTCCATTTTGGGGCTACCCTATTTTTGACCACCACAGCCAAGTGCTGAGGTACGAAGCCATCGAGCAGGAGGTTGTCATGAATCGGGAGGCGCTGGAGCAAGTGGCCGCGGAGGAGGAGGCGGCCGCTTCGGTGTCAAACAGCCCTGGGATTTGGACGCCTGGGCGATAGCGAGGCACCCTCCAACAGGCACACGGCACGTTTGCGCGTGCAAGAGGACACCAGGCAAGGGAAGATATGTGTGATTTCTTGGAGGTTCAAGCTACTTAGCAAGTACTTGCTTTTTGTTTGCATGGTTGTACAAGTCGGCAGTTTCTCAGTTCGGACCATGGACCTTAGTCACTTTTGGGTTCTGGATCACTTGGGTCGTTCACAAGAAGCTTGGGGCTACGGAATACTTAGGAGTCCCTGTTGACGTCTATGGCTTTTTGTATTTTAGGGTATAGGCCAAATATGAAGCAGAATCAGAAACTCGTATGTTTGGTGCACTGGATAGGATTTTCGCAGGAATTGAAGGCGACTCCTTTTTTAATATGCACTTTTTGGACTTTTGCGGGGATTCCCCACTCCCAAGGATGTGGGTACGTGCAAAAGTAAGGGGACACCAAATATGTTGGCTCTCCTTTTGGTTTGCCTTTCAAAGCACCACGAAAAGGGCACCCTCAAGCAAACGCAGACGGCAAGGGCATGCCAACAACAGGCGCCAGAATCAAAGGGTTTGGTTGCTTTCCTTGGAGCCTCTTCGGGAAATCCTTATCGAGCCTCAAAAGCCGGACACTGTACAGTTTGGTGGCTGAAACTGGCAGGTGATGAAGCACCCAGCGATTCTTCAGTCTCTGCTGGTGCGCTCTGCACGGATGCACCGACCAAGCGGGGGCCCCCGAGGGTTTCGAACAGCACCGCTTTCCTGCCGGGGATGGGGGTCGATACAACTTGGCAGTTTGTGAGCCATCTGCTTCCTTGGACTTTCAGACTTTTTGGCGCGAGGGATGTATGACGTCTCCTTTGGCAACGAACCACTTGAGTACATACATTAGCACGCAGGAAGTGGTGACAGCTGTGCCGAGCATTGCAACATGCCAACAGCCGACAATGCCACCTCCCACCGAAGACCAGCCTGGAAAGAAAGTGAGCTACATCATGTTACCTCCGCAGTCAGGACTCGCAAAGGAGCTGGGGAAATCTTGTTTTTTGCGGGTACCCTGTTTCCCTGGTTTCGAGGGAACCCGAAAGGGAACCCGTTTGAAACCAGGTGTCCGAGTTCTCGGCAGACAGGGCCCGCAGGTGCACTTCCGATGGTTTCTGAACCCCTTCAGATGGTTTGACTTGGCGTGTAAGCCCCCCCCCAAAAAAAAACAACAACAGGCGCATCTGCCCTCAAAAAATGCGACCACTTTGAGCGACCCAGTTGGAGACGGGGTTGGAGTACCCACAAAATGCCCACCAATCAGGAAAGCCCTAAATGAAGATGGAAACAGATCGGACGATGGAGGTTCATAAGTTGGTTCTTGGATCTCTTGTGAACTTAGTTGACCCTGTTCGTAACACTTTGCAAGGGCTAGTAAGCCTTAACAAGCCTTAGAGCAAGATTGTTGTTTGAAGCCATTCGTGAGCTTAGCAAAGATCTTACTGATGTTCAGCCCCAGCGCACAAAAGCTGCCCATGCCCTAGCAAAATGGGGGTGTGTTTAGCCTTGCTGAGCGGTTTTGAGTCTTTCCGACGGGTCAGGAAGAGGGGTCAAATACCGAATCACGGTGCTTCCCAATGTCACTGTCTAAACATGCAATCAAAAAACGAGCGCTCGGTAGCACTCAGGAACACTCAGAAGCTCTCAGTAGCACCCGACAGCACTGCATAAAATTCAGCCCTTGCACCCATTCACTATGTTTTGTGGGGGAAACGAGTTGAGTTTTTGTTTTGTGGCACCAGAAACGGACATGGAAGTGAATCGTGTGCTTCAGGTGCTTTGCAGTGGGAATGAAGGAATGCCCCCCGACTCAACTGATGGTTTCCCTTCAAGGGGATCCCCTTTCAGTTAATCCCCGAACCTTGATTCCCTGGACAAGCAAGCTTCCGGGGCTCCTCCGTGTCTCTTTTTGGGCCCTGCAAAAGTGGTTTCAATGGACATCTGTAAACACTTGCTGGTGCTCAGTGGGGAATGAGTTGGAATGACCCCTGCAAACCATCCAATTGGTGGTGTCCTTTACTCGGGAATCCCCAGGTTCATTCCATGTCTCATTCCCTACCTATCGCACCAGCAGAACGTTCCGCCCAGTGAAGCGCGGGCTGCCGGAGAGTCAAGCGCCCGGAGCCCAGTGTGGAACTTCTATCCGTGGTGCGACATGTTTGTGTTGATATGCAAAAGGTCATGGCAAATTTGAAGGGAAAATACTTTTCAAACCAAGGTTAGCTTGAACTACCCCGGCTACACCCAGCCGTTCCATGGGTTCAATCCTCCAAAATATGTTTTTTTTTTAGGTTTCTTTTTTGGAGGGGGTCCATCAAGCATGTTCTGCAAGAACACGATTTGAGTCAGGGGTCAAAGTCATTACACCCTCACAAGGTAGGGTGGAGACGCACATTGTCTCAGCATGTGTGTGGCGGGTTCCTCATGGAATCAAACCCAAAAGAGGATCCTGAATGGATTGAAAAGGCTTTTCAGGGTGTGCCTTTTCACGTTCCTCCGTGTTCCTTCCATTTGCTTGATAATATTGTTTATTATCCCCTGTTGGTCCACACACACACAAAACACACATAACACACATAACCACACAAGCACACAACAACACAACACACACACACACAACAAACAAAGCACACAAACACACCGTCCACCATTCAAAAGCTGAATGCATTGTTGAACCCTCGGATTGCAATGCTGATGCTATGCGCCTATCAAGCCCAGCGGTTTTAGGCCCGGTCAGGGGGTCCGGTCAGCCCCCAGGTTGAAAGTGCGACCCGAGAAGATGCCGAAGGCGCAGAGAACCAGACGGGTCCTGGAGAACTTCAGCAATCTCGCGGTAAGCGAAAGTGACTGTTCAAACCCAGGTTGCCACTTGCAAGCTTGGCCCTTGAAACGTTTTTTTCAGGAGAAAAGAGGGACCTGCAGTTGGTTAACGCTTTGGGGGGGGGCGAATTCCCCCCAAAGAAGGGGTTCCTTGGCTTGCCGAAATCAACACCAATTCGGGTAGGAGGTCAGAACTGGGGACTGTCACGAAAAATGCGGAGGGCTTGACGCTCCGTTTTGGGTCAACACCTAGCACCATTGGTCATGACGTCGAGGCCTTTCCCGAACCCGTGTGTGTGTGTGTGTGTGGGCATCGAAAGCTGATGGACTTGGTATTCTGGGAGCTCTTTTGAAATTATGTGTCCTCTTGAGGTTTACTAAATATGGACCAGACACAACAATTCTTTTTGGGGGCAACCGCCGAGGTATGGCATTTGACTTCTTGACTGGCCAATATATCTGTTTTGCCATCCAGCAGCAAACATTGCCTCGTTCATCTGCGCTTGCGTTTGTTTCCCGGGTGTATTGGATTTTGTAGCGTTGCAAGTAACTTCCAAAGATCCAAAGACATCAAACAGCGAGTTCCATTTGGTGTCCCTTTCGAGCCAAGGGGAGTGGGGTGTTTGGGACCTCACCCATGAAGTTGTTCCTCTTCCTGAGGGTCCTTGGTGCCTTTTGAGGCGGTACTTTGACCCTTTTGAACCCCTCCAAAACCAGCCCCAAAGAGGTACTCCTTCTAAGTTTCATAGGGAGTTCTATACTTTTGTTCGGTGAATCGATAAACATCAACTTAATGGCGAGGCTTTTGCCGGTCTGCTTCTCTCGATTCGAGGTCGCGTATCTTCAGGTATCTTCAAGCCGCGGCGGTGCTTGAACCGCGGGCTGCCGCAGTGGCGAAAATTCCTGCATGTGCATTGCTCAGTTTTCTAGGGGTTGATTCCCCATTCTGTTCAGCCATTGTTCTTTTCAAAAACCAGATCCATTTCTGGAGGGTTTTGGGTGGTTGTCTAGAAAGAAGGGATCCCTGGAAAGAATGGGGAAGTTACCCCTAGAAGTTTTGGAAGCTTGGGTGTGCTCCTGCCAGCTCCCCCCGACTGCTTGAATCCCCAGAAGAAGCATCCCAAGGTGTGGGAACAAGCGCAGTCTGGGCGGGTGCTCCTGAGCATAATTCATTTCTCGGAGAGGTTTCTGTGCTGCGGGGGGAATAAATTCCTTGGAACTACCCTCCCTCCTGACGAGCCAGACAGAGGGTCCCTTTGCGAACGGATCTTTCCGAGGAGCTTGATAGGGGGTCCCTTCAAGAGGAAATTGAACGAGTACCCTCCTACAATTCTTAGGTTTGTGGGGAGGAATGGTAGCCGCCAACTCAAAGGCACGTGGAGTTGCC
Organism: Effrenium voratum; assembly: GCA_963377175.1. Classification (NCBI taxonomy): domain Eukaryota; class Dinophyceae; order Suessiales; family Symbiodiniaceae; genus Effrenium; species Effrenium voratum. The sequence continues at coordinate 1,019,517 of CAUJNA010000680.1, read as the reverse complement.
TTGCACGAGCTCTTTCCTCCCGCGGCGTCTAATTCGCAACGATCCCTGCGCATTGCAAGAGAAAGGGGTGCGTGACACTTGCAAGTCAACTTGCAAGTATGAAACGGTTTGTGTCCAGGTCATTGCAGGTAAGCCAACCATTTGCCACCAAAAGGTGAACTTCGCCCATCCAGGTGAAGCACTAGGCTGGGAACAACCAACTCTTCATGTTTCGTGGCTTCCCGAAGGGTGCCAGGGACTGGTTGTTCGAACAAATTTTCACTCTGACCCCAAGGCTTCCCCAGCTGTTTGTGGATGGACGCAATCCATTTCACGCACCACTTTGAAACCATGGGAAACCCATTGTTTGTTGGTATGTGCACGGGAATCATTCCAGGGTTTCTCAGGTGGTGCAGGATTTCGTCCATCCAAAGTATTTTCCGAAGGCTTGCCAGGTTGCCAAAGAGAAGAGAAGGCTTTTGCAGCCAGAAGTGCAAAGTTCTTTTTCGAGCTTGCAATATGTGGGTTTTGCACCAGAATGGCGGGATCAAGAGCCATGTACGATTTTGCAGCCGAAGCACAAGGCCACTTTCTTGCTGAACGAACCAAACGGACGATGGCCAACAGGTGCTTGGTACTGGCGCGTGATGCGTCTCATTGCAGCGGACTCCCTTTTGGTTGGTGTTTAAAATCATATTCACACGGGGTACATGTCACCATGGGGACGTCCCCGGGACGTCCCCCAAACCTTTTGGTTTCCCTTGAAGCAACCCCAAAGAAGGGTACCCTGAAAGCTAAGACTCACGTATGAGCATGGGACTATCGCACCCTTTTGCAAAGGGCACCAACTTGTCACTTCTCAACAAAAAGGGGTCTGCATGCTGAGATACCGCGCAAGTATCACGTGCAACAGGGCGACTTGTGCCATGGTCAAATGTCCCTTTTACCTAGCGTTGGTAGGAATGGTTACAAAGCCTTTCGGGATTTGCACAACCATTGTCCTGATAAAGACCACACTTGACTTTGACGCGACCATGGCCCTCTTTGGCTGCAGCTCGGGAAGGAGGCCGCGCTTGCCGAGCCGGCCGCGCTTGCGGTGAGCTTGCCGCAGTCCAGGCGGCCACAAACCCAGTGAAACAAAGCTGGCCGAAGGTCTTTCCGATCCCCTGCCTTTTGTTCTTGGAAGCACTATAGCTCTTGGAAGGTTACTTGGGGACAGTTCCCCCTTACAGTTTCGGCAAGAACGCTCTTTGTTCTTTGGGCTTGGGGTAGACTCCTTCAACAGGTTTTGAGTGTGGCTCAACTCTTCTCTTGACAAACGGCTCCGAAATCCCTTGGGGTCCTAAACGGGTGCTTTCAAAGGGGCCCAGCCTGCACGGACAATCGTAGCATCCGAAAGGAACCCACTATAGTGCGTGACCCAGTTTGGGTTTACTCCATTTTACCATTGAGCTTCCCCGTTTTGGACGCTTTCCTTCAAGCAATTATGGTGCTGAGCCTCAAAAAGGACACACCGACTAGCCTGCGAAGGGCTTGCACCGCTTCGCAGGTCATGTCGCGGATCGGCACCTGCAATTTGCGGGAGAAGGATAAGAGCTTCAACACCCAGGACGTGTCACTGACAATACGTGGAGTTTCCTCAGAAACTGCATTTTTTTTTTTTTTGGGGGGGGGGGGATAAACTAAACAAAGACGAGAGTCAGAACTGAAACATTATGTGTACCCCAGATGCGGGCCAAGAATATGGGGATGTGTCAAAATAGGGGGGCCTCAAAGTGATTGCTTTTCTTTTGGTTAGCCTTTAAGCCAACCCCAAACAGGCACCCTCAAAGAAACACAAACTCATTACCAGCTGGTTCTCAGTAAGGAGGCTTACTTGCTGGTTAGCAAGCTGAGCTTGGTATGTACTTCCCTTTGCAGGCAAGCTTAGCCCATCTAGCTATTTACATCATCCCGAGCTCAGCTCAAAATGAGTGTGTCTTTTTTGAGGGTGCGACTGGTTTGGTGGGTTTGGAGGGAGGTAACACAACCTTGTTGGGATTCCCCAATTTCAAGAGACACCCAAATTGTCACTTTTGGGGGAAGATTATTTTAGCAATAAACCAGGCTAGGAGCCCGAGTCTTGGCCAACCCCCGCACCTCTGTGGCTTCAGTAGCAGGGCTTGTGGTTGTAGTGCTGGGGGTTGAGATCCGGTGATGAAATCGGGGCCAGCGAATATCCAAGAGGGGCCAGCATTGCAAGCAACCGGTTCTGTATCAACGTCCACAAGCCGACTTTGGAAGACAAACCACTCCCATCCCGGGCGGAAGCTAACGAGCTGTCCGACGAGCTACCCTTTGTATTCCTCGAGCTACTTAATCTTGGTTTACCTCTTGGGTTAGCCGTGCCGATTTCTGCCGAATTCCCTTTGGAGTTTCTTATTTTGATGTCCTTTGTTCTTGTCTTGCTGTTGCTCAGCAGGGAACGAGAAATGGAACGAACCTGGGGATTCCCCAATAAAGGAAACCACATCAGATACGCTCCCACCAACTAACATGGAAGTGCAAAAAGGCCCTTTCCAAGAGGAAAGTAGTCTTTCTACAGGGGTCTGTGCACTTCCATGTTAGCTGGTGGCAGGGTATTATTCTTTTATTCATTCCACTTCTCGTTCCCTGCCTCTCTCGCCAGCAATCGTCAAGTGGTTTCCTTCTGGCCCATTCCCAGGAAGAGACCTGGCGCCAGACCTGCGAGAAGGAGCGTTTCGTGGAGGCGCCCGAAGGAGATTTCGAGGGGTGTAGCTCAAAAAACGCGGTGGGGGGGGGGGGGGAGGGAGGGACGTGATGGGAGGCTGGGCTTTTCTCCATGCCTCCCGTTTTTGTGTGCGGTTGATTATTGAGTGCTTGAATCACCAATTGCGAGTGGCTCTTGTAGAGCTTCTTGAGAGCAGACCTTACAGGATCGCTTTGTGAATTGGGCGGGCCTCTGCAGGGTCAGCCTCACTAAACGTGGAGAGGTCCAAAAAAGGGATTCCTGGGAGGCTTGGATCTCAGAAAAGCCTGCAGAGGTTCCAAAAAGGACACCACAACCATTTCCAAGACTCCGCTGGGCGAGGCCAAAGACCCCCCAGGTTTGGTTGTTTTGGCTTTTTGGACCTCTGCAGACTTTGTTGAGGTCAGGGCCTGCCAGGATTGGATTCTTTGGGACCTGGGAGGCTCTGAGCTGAAACTGGAGAGGCCCCAACAAAAAAATAGTACCCAACCCCCAGGACTCTTGGGCTGGGTGAGCTATTCTTTCTTTTGTTTGACCTCCGCAGAAGTTTGAGGTCAGGGCCTCTCCACGGTTTGTGAGGCTGACCTCAGATAAAACACAAAAAACAACTGCACCTACCGAACCCCCCTGATTGCCATACCGCTGCCGTGTTCAACCGATTCATTAGGCGGGTTATATAATCATCCTTAGGGGAACCAGGGCTTGGCTGACTATGCTGACTTGTTACCGTTGGTGAACATCCAAGGGATGAGTCCCATCAACCCGTTGATGAAGTCTTGGCACTAACTCCCCAAAGGCTTTGCCGATTTGGTGAAACTAGCGGTTGGACGAAGTTCCACAGACCCGATCTGTCGCAACTCAGTTTGCCCTTGGATTGGTTTGCTTTCCTTCCCCCCCCCCCCCCGCCCCCCGCCCCGCCCGATTGCGGTGTTTGCGCACTTTGCAAAGGGGTCATTTTCAATCACTTGGGTCTTCGGGCGCAACAGATAAGCTCAGTCCTTGAGCGGAGGAAGTCGACGTCAACTTTACTTTGCCTCAAATGAACTCCAAACGTGGCTGCCTCGGTTGGTCATGAATAGGGCTATAAGCACCGTAAACTCCATGTGGGAGGTTCATGCCCTGAAAAAACAACCGAACAAGGGGAAGCTAGCTGACCCTGGATGCACGTCCAGGCAGACATAAACCTAGAGGTTCCTCAAAGGTGAATCAACCCTTGGTTTGTCCAATTGTGTCGCACAAAATTGGGTTTCTCGAAGCTTTTGACAGACATCTCAAGCTGGTTGGTTAAAAGGGAGCCCCCGGATTCTTGGGGCTTCTTGGGGGGTTTATCCCGAAACCACCAAACGTGGAAAAACCACCAAACGTGGAATCAACCCCTTTTGTTGTCTTTTTTGTTTGGGGCGGGTCCAATCGATGGTTTCTTCTTGTTCCCATTGCCAGGTTTTGGCACATCCGCCTCAGACTACCTTCCACGACGTGGCGGCATCGCCCGGCAGCCCTAGCCTTCACAGGGTCTTCCGGCTTTTTGTATGGCTAAGTCTCCTCATGAGATTAGGAACGCCAAAATCGGGGGGGATGCGTCGCTTATGTGTATATATATATATATAATATATATATATATATATATGTACATAGTGTATGTTGCAAGCCCAAAAAGGTGAAGGACATGGAACAAAATCACGTGGTTCTGAAAAGGGTTTCCAGGAATTGGTTTGGCTCTGGTGGGTTTGCTTGCACCAATCACAACGCCTTTGGGGGAGAGGGAGGCGGTAGTAAAAGTTAGTATTAGACACCCGTGCAGAATCGCTCTAACCGATAGGAACAAGCGTTTTGAGCGGGTTTAAGGGGAAACAACGGGGAAGACACATTGTGCGGATACATGCTACGCTTGTGTTTGAGTTTCTGCGGAAGTTGGCCATGGTTGACGCTGGTGCGGTTTAACATCCCTCCCCACTTTGGATGGACAAATTCCGGTACCAGTTGGCATGAATGAACCCCATGAATGCAGGGATTCACCACCCACGAACTTGTGCATCATTTTCCACAGTGGCTGATCTGGAATCGAGGGTTCTTTTTTTGTTTGCATAGAGTTTCTTGGTTAGTCAGTGGGGGTAGTCCATCAGTGTAATATGGTCCCTTTAAACAAACCCCAAAATGAGACCCTCAAACAAACAGACTTACACGCTCACGCACTCAAAGGCTCGCACAATCACACACTCACACGCTCACACAATCACACGCTCACACGCACACAAAAACGCAGGTTTCATGTTGGTGGCAGGGTAATAGGGGCTAGATAATTAGATTTAGAGTTGGATTGTGGGCTACTTCAAAAGCAAAAGTCACGATAAGCCAAAGATGTGTGATTGCATAGCGCTATTTTTTTGATAGCCCAGTTTTTGCCCATGGCTCCAAATCAATAGCTGGCCGCTGGGTGTTTGCTAGTGCGCAGTTGCCATTTGGACGGGTCTCCCCGTGCATCTTGTTACAGGGCCAAGTCCGACTTCGTGTCCTGGGGAGGGGTAAGGGGAGCAGTTGCAAGTATGGAGCATTTCTTATGTCCAACACGTCGTCTCTTGCTGGTGTTCATCTTGTTACAGGGCCAAGTCCGACTTCGTGTCCTGGGGAGGGGTAAGGGGAGCAGTTGCAAGTATGGAGCATTTCTTATGTCCAACACGTCGTCTCTTGCTGGTGGGCAAGTAGGTATACATATATATATACATATATATGTATGTATATATGTATGTATGTATGTATATATATATATATATATACATAGATGTGTTTTTCCCCACGGATTCGGAGGTTTGTGACCAAGGTTTCTCTTCGCTCGTCCCTCGCCAGATCAGGTAGCTCAGCCAGCGCGGTCGTGCCGCAGCAGCCTGTTCCACTTTTTGGTCAAAGCTGCACACAAACACACACACTCACATACATACATGTTTATCAGTACATATGCTTATATACATACGTACACGTATATATATGTACATTATATATACCCATATATATATACATATACATAACTATGCGTGTATACGCACGTACCATGTACGTATTTTATGCATGTGTTCAAATCCATCTTTGAGGGGATTCATGGTTCTACCGCAAAGATCGCATCGCACGCAACACAACGAAGCTGGATCACTTTCGGCGCTTCTGGCGCCACCCAGCACTCCTTTCCGCCACAACAGAGCTGCGGAGTTTTCCACAGTTTCCTTCCTTCCATCATCCGATGTCGGAGCCCGTCTCCGAACGCTTTGGCCGGTTGTGCTGCAACAGGCGCAAGGGCGGTATGTGGTTTTTCGGAAAGCCCCTTGTGCTTGAAGGGAAGCTGAAGGGAAGCCAAACGTGATGCCATGTCGTGAGAAGAAGAAGCAAAGGATTCGAAGGAATTCGCTCATCCGGCCGAGTGCCTTAGCCCCTTGCTGAGTTGACAACAGCAACTCTACGCCACGTGAGTTTGAGCCTCAAAGGGGGATCAAAGGGCTAAACTCAAGCCTAGGAACAAGCTGCACCTTGTGGGAACCAGCGGGCTTTGTCTTTCTCTTTCTCTTGTTGTCTCTAGAATTTATCTATTTTCTTTGTCTTTCATCTTTGTCTATATCTTTCTCTTTCTCTTTCTCTCTCTCTCTCTCTCTTTGTCTCACTCTGTCTTGCTTGTTTGCTCTCTTTCTATCTCATTAGTTCTCCCTTATCTAGGATCAACATTGGTGACTAAGGGTTTTCTGTATTATCATCTGCGACTACAACAATGGGAAATTGCACATTCGGGCTATTTCCATTTCCAGACAACATGTTCATTTGTTGGACCACTTTGGGGCATTTTCCAACATTGCCCAGCCAGCCGACAACCAATCAAGATAGTATGTTTGGAGTTGATTGCTCCACACAATTCTATGCTTGCGGGTAAACGGAGCATGTCATTTTGTGGGACCAAGCGTTTCGCCAACTTCTAGACCATCCAAGAATCTGGACCCCCCCCCCAGGGAAAAATATGTTCAAAAACACAAAAAAGAAAAACACAAAACAAGAAACAAATGACCCTCCAGACGGGGTTCCCCGACAAGATGACATCATGTTTCTGTTCCGCGACAAGCTGACATGTTTGTTTCCACCCGTCTGTCTCGGGCAACCCCACGTCCGGACCGACACCGAGCTCCGGGCGCGCGCGCGGGGTCTCCAGGCGCGCGCGGCCGGCACCTGCCGCGGCGCCTGAGCCAGCGCCGATAGAACCCGACAAGGCTGAGGAGGCGTCGGCTGAGGTTGACAGCGCGTCGGATGCCAGCAAGGACCGAGAGAGCGCGAAGGTTTTTGATTGTTTTTTGTTGGTTTGGTTGCCATTGGTTGCCCAGGATTTTTTTCCGGTGCCTTAGCTTTTCAGATCTTTGGAGGTGGTTTAGTGGATCGCCCGAAAGGTTGGGTTGGCTCTGATTCTTTTTGCCTTGGTTGCCCAGGATTTGCTTGGTTCCTTAGCTTTTCTCAATGAGGCCTTATGAAGGGCTATTAAGGCCGCCCGGTGGATTGGCAAACTCCATTTTGTCCCCAGTAATTATTCAATTCAGAAAATCTCTCAATTACCAACTGGCCCATTTGGACTTTCACAGAGAATCGCGGGGGTTCCTACAAGGAGTCAACTGAAAGCGGAGTTCGACCCGATTTCCCGGTGGTACCTGTCCGCTTCGGCTTCGCCTTTCCGATTCGCCAGGATCCACCAGAGCAGCCCACCATGGTGGACCGACCCAGGAGGACAAACAGCTCCAGAGGGACAAAAGGGCTCCTTAAAAGATACATTTTGCCCATTTGAAACCTGGCCTTTTCCACCAAAATATGGGGAAACCACCATTGACAAGGCAATGTTCAGGTGTTGTAAGGATCCCTGGAAAAGGGACAACACGTGAGGTGTGCGTTTCGCTAGCCTGACTGGTGCAAGGTTCTGAGCACACAGCAGAACAAGCTAGAACAAGTTACACCAGGGTGAAAGCAGGGCGCAGATGTATACTTATGTGTAGGGTACACCCACTTTTTGCTGCTTTACCCATTTGTGTCTGAAGTTTGCCCTTACTTATCCAGGCTGTACTTCCTTATCCATTGGCTTCATCTCGTTGAAAATAACTTAGTCAGCCTGCAGCGTATTAAAGTTGGACAACCTGTCTTCCTACGAATGGCCATCCTTGGCATAAGTCAAGTACATATGCATCAACTCTACTTCGATGTTCTTAAGAAAACATATGATTAACTTTGTACACGTAATCACTCTGACACTTTATGGACTTTAGCGATTGTAGATCTGAACACCCTCGCCACAAGAAACAAATACGAACAAACTCGGGAGTTTCACGCACGCATGCTTTTCAATTTGAATTACAAAGTTGATCGTATTAACACCGCAGTCACGTGCCATTATGATACATGGTGAAGAAACAAATGAAGTCTACAGGCGCTGGTAACGAGTTAGCATATCAACATTGTGCAGAGGCACTGTACCATAACAAGCTTCATGACATCAACCATATTGTATCAGAAGTCACTCTCATCAAGCATGCTCAATGCGGCAATGTAGCAAGAGCCTGAGTATTTACGAACATCAAGAACATTATGTTGATGCTTCCTCATTACTATTTACCTTGTTGCCATTGCAGAATTCCTTCAAGTACATGAAGGTTCGAGGTAATTATGCTCTATATACAATGAGATATCTGAAAGGGAGACATCCATAACACACTTGATGTTTACAACACATGCATATGAACATTTAGGTCAAATCATGTCAAGTCACAGGCACAAGTCTGATTTCATCGAAAGACATGGACAACACGCATTTGCTTTGGGACTACAAATGGTTTGAGTGAACACTGCAAACTCTTGAAATTATTGACTATGTTATATCGCCAAATACTGGAAAATGGCAAATCCCCAAGCAAAATGTTTAAAGGAACCCCCCTTTATGAGTGGATTCAACTATGTTGATGTGGATTATTGTATGAATAAGAAATGGTCAACAAGTACCTGCCCAATGACTGGATTTTGTTAAGCATCAACACGAAGAACTGTATAGAATGCCAGCTGATATGACTCGTGCTTTTGTTGTTTGCCTGCTTCAGGTCTCTCAGGGTTGACTGCATATTTTGAAGAATTCAACTTCGCTTTTGGAGAGTTCTGTGATTGTGTCTGTGTGCGTGTTGTGTTTTGTTTTGATGAATTATTCAGACAAGTTCAGGGCTTTGAACATAGCAATGCCACCCTGAAGCCATCGAACATCTACGCAAAGCGTTAGGCGAACATTCGAAATAAGCATGTTGCGAAAGTGGCCCCGTTTTCAGGTGAATTGTTGTTTCAAATAAGAATAATCAGGGCTCCTTAAAAGATACGTTTTGCCCATTTGAAACATGGCTTTTTCCACCAAAATAAAGGGACACCACACCATTTGCCAGGCAATGTTCAGATGTATAATGTAAGGATTCCTGATAATAATGATAATAATAATAAGGAAAATAGCAAGACAAAATCGTGGTCCATCACCAGCATCATGAGTGACCAGAGAAACCAGCAAACAGTATTACTAGCGAACTTGTTTCAACTCCTGTGATGGGGTGATGGTGGACAAATCCTGCAACAGGGCTGTATGGATTGAAATCTTACTGTATGATGGGCTAAGACGGTATATGTAAATTTCTTAGCAACCAGTGTAAAGCTGCTTGCATCTGATCAAAGCCGGTGACAGTAGGAAATATGTCCTAACGCAAGCGGACGAGCCGACCCTGCCCCGCTCACTATGGTAGTAACAGTTCTTGGGGTTGAAAGACAAATGGCTATGTTCAGACATGTGCAGTTGAACCATACTATACTCAATATACCCCTTAGCCAGTTCTCAAGACGTAACCTCTTACAGAGACAATAACGGACAAAAACAGCAAGTAACATGTAACGTATTTCAGCGGTTAGAAGGCTAAACAAAGGAAGAACGCAATGTAGCATACGCTTGGAACGCAAAGGTCTGTACAAGGAAGCACGCAAAGAAGGTATACTGCACAAATGACAGAGAACCAATCCCTCAAGAGAAATAGACACAAGACACAAAGCACAAACACATATTACAATAACAAATATGGCAACACACACGCACCACCCAAAGCCGAAAAGCAAAACAGCTCTA
>CAUJNA010000680.1:967136-982136 GCA_963377175.1 Effrenium voratum | reverse complement strand
CTACGACTGCGGATGAGCCGCACACACTTTTTGAAGATTATTGGACTCCTTTCTGGCTTAGAGATTGCGATTCTGAGGCGGGTAGATGGGAAGAAGCCAATGAGATCATCGGTGCTATGGATGTTTTTGTGGAAGGTTGAGATCTCGTGGAACTGCTTGACATCGTGGAGACATGTTTTGGGGCTTACTAAATGTGGGTCCTCTGCAGGAACGGACGGTTGGAGGTATGAGGAGCTCAGAAAGCTCCCGGACTCTGCTCTTCATGATCTACTTCAAGAATGATGGAGGCACGCGCAGTCTTGCTCCCCAAGAAAGTCGACTCTCTCAATATTGGCGAGTTCAGACCCATCACTTTGTTACTCTAAATTTGCTGCTTTCTTTACCATGAATGCTTGGGCCTCCAAACTCCCAGCATCTGTCTGTGGAGACGGGACATCAAAGTCTTCACTCGGCTGCAGCAATTCGATGTGGAACTTGCTATCGTGGAGGATACACCTCTTGGAGGTCTTAGTCTGGACCTTGCACGTGCCTTCAATACGATCCCCCGTGCCCCCTCGCTCTTCTGATGAAGAGGATGGGCATGACGGATCGCGATGTGGATTTTTGGATCAACTTACTTTCCGGACTGCGAAGGAGATTGGCATTCAAGGACACCGTGGGGCCCCATGTTCCTTCTGGCACCGGTATTCCTGAAGCGTCTCCTGCTCTGCCTTGTTTTGAGACTATCCTTTGGTGATTACGACTGGGCTTGGGAGATTTTCTCCAAACTTTCCAAAAAAGGCAGCAACAATTTGAGGTTGTGTTGTGTACGGTTTGTGTGGGAAACCAGTGCAGGGTTTTTATGAGAAACCTGAAGATGGCTCCACCGGGGTCGCATATACTCTTGGGAGTTTTGAGTTTTAAGGTGGACGCTATTACCCCGATCCCCCCCCCCAACAAAGAAATGCCTCAAAAAAACTTGCGTGGCACAAGCGCCAAAATGCAGAGAAAATACCCCGATTGCTGGAATCTGCCTGGAACACAGACCTAAGTACCCTAGCTCAACCCGCATCCGCGTGACCAAAAAGTGCCAACTCGCAGGGCCGCGAAAGCAGCGCCGCACCAACAACAACAACAACAACGACAACAACAACAACAACAACAACAACAACAACAACAACAACAACAACCATAACAGTAACAACAATAACAACAACAACAACAACAACAACAACAACAACAACAACAACAACAACAACAACAAACAAACAAACAAACAAACAAACAAACAAACAAACAAACAAACAAACAAACAAACAAACAAACAAACAAACAACAACAACAACAACAACAACAACAACAACAACAACAACAACAACAACAACAACAACAACAACAACAACAACAACAACAACAACAACAACAACAACAACAACAACAACAACAACAACAACAACAACAACAACAACAACAACAACAACAACAACAACAACAACAACAACAACAACAACAACAACAACAACAACAACAACAACAACAACAACAACAACAACAACAACAACAACAACAACAACAACAACAACAACAACAACAACAACAACAACAACAACAACAACAACAACAACAACAACAACAACAACAACAACAACAACAACAACAACAACAACAACAACAACAACAACAACAACAACAACAACAACAACAACAACAACAACAACAACAACAACAACAACAACAACAACAACAACAACAACAACAACAACAACAACAACAACAACAACAACAACAACAACAACAACAACAACAACAACAACAACAACAACAACAACAACAACAACAACAACAACAACAACAACAACAACAACAACAACAACAACAACAACAACAACAACAACAACAACAACAACAACAACAACAACAACAACAACAACAACAACAACAACAACAACAACAACAACAACAACAACAACAACAACAACAACAACAACAACAACAACAACAACAACAACAACAACAACAACAACAACAACAACAACAACAACAACAACAACAACAACAACAACAACAACAACAACAACAACAACAACAACAACAACAACAACAACAACAACAACAACAACAACAACAACAACAACAACAACAACAACAACAACAACAACAACAACAACAACAACAACAACAACAACAACAACAACAACAACAACAGCAACAGCAACAGCAACAGCAACAGCAACAGCAACATGATGAACTACAACAACAACAACAACAACAACAACAACAACAACAACAACGACAGCGACAGCGACGGCGACAGCGACAGCGACAACGACAACGACAACGACATCAACAACCACAACCACAGCCAACAACCAACAACCAACAACCAACCACCAACCACCAAGAACCAACAGTCAACAACCAACAACCAACCAACAATAACCCGCAACCAACAACCAACAACCGACCACAACCACAACCGCAACGACAACGAAACGACAACCACAACGACAACAACAACAACCGCAACCACAACCGCAACGACAAAGAAACGACAACGACTACGACAACGACCACAACCACAACCACAACCACATCAACCACAACCACAACAACAATCACGTTGACAACCACAACCACAACCACAACCACAACCACCGGCAAGAACAACCGACAGCCAACCACGGACAGCAAACACCCAACGACCAACGACCAACAACCAACAACCAACAACAACAGCAGCACCAACAATAACAACACTAGTTCACAGCATACTCCGTCTGCATACGCTCCAAGTGCACACGTAGCTTCTCTGCTTCGCACGTCGATTTCGGCATCATGATGACGGCAATGATTCTTTGTGGGGCGTTCTCTTTTCCCCCGGCACTTAACATGGAACCCACAAGGCTCAGAAAGGAGGCCCTTCAAGAGGGAGATGCCCCAAAGCTGATGTGGCTGTGGGTCAAATTCCAATCGTGCCCCCGGTGAGCGGGACCCAATCCAGCCATGCACTAAAATAGGTTCTAACATGGGTTGTTCACCTACCCCAAAATGGTACCATCGGTTTTGACCCACAGCCATGTTTTTTAGAGTTCCTGGTTCAATCTGGGAAGTAGGTCGCCGGAGGCTCTCCGGTATCCCTCGGACAGACGCGTCAACGGGAGAGGACCCGCTGAGCCATTGCGAGCTTCCTGAGGGCTTTCCACACCAAGCAGGGCGCTTAGCTTGAACTTTGGGCGCGATTCTGGGGTCTTGCCTAATTCCACTTGAGACGTGGCTTTGAGAGTACATTGTCATCCCCCAAAACTCCAAGTGCTCACCCGAGTATACCCCGTGAACAGGCTTGCTCCGAGCTTGCCATTTTTTGCCACCCAGGGCGTTCGGAGCAGCACTGGTGAGAAGTTCAGGGGAGTAGCTGTTCGGAGCAGCTGTTCGGGGCCAAGAGAGAGGCTGCCCTCAAAGGAGTTGGATGTTTTGGAGTAAAAAGGTGCTCCGCCGTTTTCGGACACTGTTGCAGTTAGACGACGTGTTACGCAAGCATATCCTTCGCACTTTACCCGCGCGAAGGAGTTGGCAAGCCTGCAAACAGGCCATGTTTTTTGTTTTTCAAGTAAACAACTACCTCAAAGCGGTTGGTGGACATGAGATGTCCGCCTAAATGCAGATTCATAGGGGTTGTTCCCGCCACAAATGAATAGGACACCCGCCTCAAAATCAAGCAAGGGTTAATTCAACCCGGGCTTCCACAACTTTCCGAGCATTTCCAAACATAAGTGACCTCCTCAAACTGATCAAATGCATATATTGTTTTTCTAGCTGGTTTTCGTTTGGCACGCAAAGGCAAAAGGACGCTTTCGATGGGGGACTCTGGCACTGAGGTTGGGGCCTGCGGTTGGGTCAAGGTGCAAATGGGCTCGTGCCTCAGAATCCAGTCCGGTGACTGAACTATGGGTGTATTTTTGGGAAGCCTTTTGGTAGCCTGGGTCTCCCCAACCGAGTTTTGGAGTTACATATTTGGAAACAAAGCCTATGGACAAATCCTCCAGACGTCATGAACCACTCTTCCAATAGTACTTGTGAAAGTCACAATGACAGTTCCCTGTGTTGCTTCTGGTTTTTGGCAGGGTTTCGAAGGAACCTGAGTTTGTTTTTTACTAGCCCCGGCTGGGGGCTTAGCCCCGGCCAGGCCTGGTTGATTGGTTGGTTGGTCGGCTGGGCGGCCGCATCCCCAGCGTTCCAGTTACTTGGTGTCAGGGCTGCCTATTGGCTTTAAGTTGCTGGCATTTTACAGATATCCAGCATGATGTTGGTGGGGCTTAAGGTTGACTTTGAGTCGGTTTGGATTGCCTTGGAGCTGATTTATTGTGGCTTTTGGGCTGCTTCAGGGCGTGGCTATGCAAGTTTTGGGCTGGTTTGGGATGGGTTGTGGGGGCAACCACATCCGTGAAGCAACCCTAAAGCACTGTGAAAACAAGCTGCACCCACTAGCACGATTCAGCCCCAAACCAACCCACACCGACCCAAACCTTCAACCCTCCCAACAGCATCCCGGATTTCAGCCCGTTGCCGAGTCAAAATCAACCCTAAACAAACCCAAGACCCACCCTCATTAAGACCTCAAGCCCAACACTCTCCCGAAACCAGCCCCGGGCAACCCTGAACTGCCACCAAATCAAAACCAACAGGCAGCCCCACTCCGAGCGAGGCTGGTGATGCTGGGGATACGGCCCAACCAGACGCCTCCAGCCTGAGAGAGAAAGGATTCCGTAATGGTCAGGATTGGGCAAGCTTGGTTCTAGCAACCAGACTCTGGTTAAAGTTGGCTGAACCCTGGACTTTTCAGGAGTCCGTGAGAGAAGGATGGCATTGAGGCTGCGCCTTTCTGAATTTCATGTTCCCACTCTACGTGCAGCACCAGCTGATGCGCGCGCCCGGGACCTGAGCTTGTTCCCCTTCAAACAAATCGCGAAACAGGGCATGGATTCGGGGGTTTTTGGGACAGGCCCCGCCCTTTTCTGGGACAAGTGCTCATTGCCTTGGACTTTGCTGGAACTGGCTGGCGTTCGCATGATGAGCTGATTCCAATGACCATTGATGACCATGCACATCCTCTTCTGACAGCTGGTTTGGCAACAAGCCAAGTCATCCGAAAGTGCTCAGTTTTGAGGTGCACGAAATATGAACCGGGGCACATGCGGTGTTTGGCTGGCACAAGCTGAGGCACGCTTCAATCACATGAGTTTGGGATGGTACTCTGCCCAACTTGAACTTTGGGCAGAATTGACCTGATTTTTTCTACACTGCCCGCACTGCCCGCCTCTCCTTTGCCATGCCAGCCAAGCCTGAAGTTGGCAAATCATCACAGGCAACGCCTCCGGTCCGGAAGTTCGCGTGAGCTTTGACCCTTCACCTGGCCCCTTTCATTAAAGGAAAAAACAAAGAAAACAAACACAAAGAAGCCATTTGCCAGCGGGACATTCCCCAATCTCCATAGAAAACACCCCAAAGTTTGAATCTGAGACGGTGTCCACTTCCGCCAAACCACCGAAGCAAACGGGTATATATACCTTCAAAGAGTGGCTGGGTGGCCGCATGTCCCTTCCAGTCTCTTAGATGGTCTGGGGTGAAGGCAACATTTCGCCCTTCCGCGAAGCCAGGATGTACAGGGAAGCTTTGAACATGTAACTTCCAGCGCCCCCCCAAAAATGGCTCACACAAAAGCACTGCAGGTACCAGTGGACCACGCTTGGAGGGTGCTGGTTTACAGATCGTTTTGGCTTCTGAAAGGTATCGCAGAGCTGCTTGAGCCATCTTGAGGAAACTTCGCTTCCCTCGGGGATTCTGAATCATTCCGCCGGGTACCGAAGGAAGCACTCCAGTTTCCTCAGTTCCCCCCTGAGCACGGTTTCCAAAAGCTTCCAAAGTGCCAGGGTTGCGGGTCTGGGTGGGCTCGGCGAAAGCCAGGTTTAGACATTGGTCGAGGGTAGAAACTTGGTCAGACCAATTCGCGAGTGCTTCGTAACCCTGACCGCCTTCTTGCCCGCAAGGTTTGGTTATGACTTGCATTGGGCCGTGGCTTGGGTCTGAAGATTTGGTTCCAGAAACAGTCGCCATGGGGCGCTGAGGCCTCAGTTCAACCTCAGTCGTTCCAAACGAATCAACCATCTACCAAGTAGTCTTGGTGGTTCCCAGCCATCCCCTTTAGCTCTTTAGTTTTTTTTAGGTTTTAGGGTGTAGTGGGGGTGGGTTTCCATGCAACCCAAAGTCAAGCTTTTCGCGGGGATCTGAGGACAGCCTTCAGGTATTTTCAGGGATGGTTCCAACTTGACTTTGAGCGTTAGGGCTCATGAATCACAGCTTTTTTTCCTTTGGCTTTGAGGTTTCCTGATGGGACGGCACAAAGTACAGGGAGCGTTTTTCAAGCCCAATCCCAAAAGGTGATGACCGGAGTTCTTAGACTTTGAGTTCCGTATTTTTAGGGTCGTCAGCATAATTTATTTGCCATATCATCCCACAAGGAACTTGAATTTTAGTCTTCAACGCAGTACACAGCTTGGGAGATCCCCTGACAAGATTGCCGAAGTTCAGGGTAGCTCTGAGTCCCGTACAGAAATATGACCGAGCTCGCCCAGAAAGGATCGCGCACCGGCAGCAATCTGGGGCCATGTCCCAGAAGGATGTAAAGGACTGCTTGTGACGAGCTCACCATGATGTAGGTCCTTTGCTTTATCCAGTTCTCATGACAGGATTTTGAATCAATAGAATAGGGTTGCGGATAATTCAAGAACCAACCGAGTCATGATCACAATGATATCAATGCGTGTACTAAGTTTAAGAACCCAATATTATCCAGTTGCTCACCCTGTGTATCCCTTTTTCTCGTGTCGTAGATTCAGATTGGAATCAACCAGGACTGACCTTCTGGTCACTGCGCCAATGGGCGGTCAGCACAACTCAGGGAGTGGGATGTGGGTCTAAGGTGACATCCTGAAAACTGTCCCTTCGAGCAGCTTGAAGCTTCGGAAACCGCGGGGCAGCGCAGAAATCAGACGCCCTCAAACAAGTTCACGTGGGACCCGAGATATGGAGAGCGTCAGCCACTATGAGAGAAAGAGCTGGGGGTCAAGCGGGTTGTGCATTATAGTAGTTCGTCCGGGTTTGTTTGGATGCGGTCTTGGAAAAAAGGAATGTTTACGAACCTTCTGAAATGTCCTGCGCAGCCTTGCCAAGATTCTGAAGATCATGGTACTCCTTCATAACAAGTCGCAGTTGTTTGCTGCTGGATTCATGAACACGTGTGCAGTCGGTTGCGGTGGCGGGACACGCCACACGGATCCGCTTGGGAAAACGAGTTGAGAGCCCTCCGAATGGTTCGGATCATGACGGGTCTTAAGATGGGCGGGCAAGGCTCCAAGGGAACTGCGGGCTCCTGGCATAGGCATCCCTCATCTCTTCTTGTACACTATTGTGCACCTGCTTAGTAGCATTCGAGCCCTCTTTGTCATGGTCACTGCATGAAGAGTAACTTTCAGGGGTAGCCAGCTGTGCGACTAGAGTCAAACTTGGAGACACACAGACTGTTCCAGTTTACCAGAACAAACGCCAGGAAACCATGGCTAATCTTCAACATCTTCCTAGCCCTTTACTGTATATGAATTGGACAGTGTTTGATTTTCCAGTGAGCCTGCAAATGGTTACGTTTTGCTTGCTCGAACCCACACAGGGGACTACCCAATTTGCCTAAGTTTATTTGCGCTATGGTCAACTCCCCCGCACTATGGTCGTAACGGACAATCACAAGGGTTCGTACTAAGGAAACCACGACCATGACCGAGGCACCCCCTGCTTTTGGGCTCCAAGGTTTGTGCTGGAAACACCCTTTTGGGGGACTCCCTTTTCGGGCTTCATGTTAGGACTTGGTGGCTCCCAGCCATCCACTTAGCTTTTTAGCCTTTTAGTGTTTAGTGGTACTTTCCGTTTAACCCACTAAAAGTTAAACTTGTAGCGGGGGATCTGAGGGCAGCCCAGAGGAAGGACTTTTGATCATGGCACATCTTGGTGCGCAAGAGACATGTAGATGCCCAGCGGCGCGAAAGCACCGCGAAAGGAGAGCTTCCAAGAAGTGTTTCTGGAAGACTTCGGTGTCTGCCTTTACGCCGCGAGGCTGCACAAGACAAAGGTTTTCCCCTTTGAGCTTGTTGTTCGAGGGTTGTATTCTGTGGGCTTCACCTTAGGAATGTTGCTACCGGATTGATCAACCGGTTATCCAGGGGGGGGGGACCGGATTACAAAAGAACTATAATGGACTGCCCGGATATTGGTTGCATTTAAGTTAGGGGTTGTTTCTCCTTTTCTTGCTTATGCTCATGGCAAGTCTTTTTGCCCGGTGCATGTACCATGAAAGCGGATGGACATCGTTCGCAAAATGTGCGTGCGACCGCAGTCGCGGTTGAAGGGTTTGCTTTGCGGAAGCTTCGCTGAAGCATGTGTTGAAGCGGCCATTGTAGCAACAGAAGCCCACAATCAGCCGCACCGTGTCCACGAACTCCGCATCGCCCGCGGAAGCCTGGGAAGCAGTTTTTACAAGAACATGTTCGCGGAAGGAATTGGGTTCACGCCGCGGGAGCTTGGAAGGGTTCGCGGATGGTTGGATAATGTCATCAGACAAAGAAGAGAGTACATAGCAACACTCGAGTGGGAACCCAAATATATATATATATATATATATATATATTTAAATGACCTTTAAACATTTGGTGTGGGGTTCACCTTTTGCCACAGAAAGAATAGAAAGCCCACTACCCTCTCACACCGCAATGAAGATATTTTGTGTACAGGCCCAATTTTATATGTTCAACGGTGCAAACGGCAAATCCTGGCACAGGAATTGCATTCGCTGCTGGTGCCTAATTCACATCTTTGCCGCATGCTGACCATACAGGAGGAACAGCGCACCTGCACATCGTTGAGGTACAGTGTACGTGTGCTTAACAAGCTCTACGCAGCAAGCTTGTTGGTCATGTTTTCCGGCCATGGCTGGGAGATCGTGGCATATGGCGCCGTGAGATCGTGGTTGAAACAGGCGCCCTGTGTATTTATTTTATTTACAAGGGCTCCCAGTGCATGTTGTTCCTTTGTAGCAACAAAGATGCCAACGAACCTGTGGAGTAGTCCAGAGCCAAATGGAAGGCAGCGGCTGTCTCACCAGTCATGTTTCAAAACGAGACTGGGCCAAGAGGCCCGGTTGGGTCGAATTTCGATAGTAACGCTCTGAACATGGCATGAGGAGATATGGTCAAAGTGTCCCGAGAATGAGAATGTGCTTAAACAGTGACTGGTATAGGCTGCACTGGCCACACATGTTCGATGAAGCTACACTAGCTTCGGGGAATGGCAACACACGTCGCTTCACACTTCAGGCGCTAAGACAGGTCCTGGCCCTGTCAGGTCTTCGCATGGGTGGCCAGCCTGGTGTGGAGCGTGCTGGGTCTGGTCCCCAAAACAAAGCTGGGCCGAGGCCGAGTCTGGGCAAATCAGTGCACGACCTCACCTAAAACCATCTCCGACCCCCCCGACCCCCTTGGGTTTCTTTTTGATTTCTGGGATGTGAATGGTTGTAGTAATTTGTGCAAACTGAGCGGGTGCAATCAAGAACAATCAGTATCGATGTTTGTTTGGCGTAGGATGTTTGTTTGACGTTTGTCATGGAAACCACTGGAAATTCTGTTGGAAGCCAATGAGATACCGGCCAAAAGCAAGGGCCAACGTTCGGTAGCCCTGTAGCTGGTCTGTGAGATTCAGAACATGATAAAATGGTTGTTCGATTCAATACGTTCCAAGAGGAATGCACGCACAAGTCGTTTCACGTCGTCGCAAAAGGTTGCAAATGGGTTTGAACCCTTTGACAGGGCTTCTTTCAAAGGCATCTTTCTCTTAAAAAAAGAAGACACGGGGTGCTTAAACGGGGCCTGAAAAGGGGAAGTATCCTTTGATTGGGATGACGGCGGATAAGAACAACCCACCCAGCACAGGCATGCGTCATGCTGTTTATCATCCTGAAGCTGGGGCACCACTTATGCACCACTCATGGTGGGATTCACGCCGTTTCCTAAGCGATCAAGCACATCCGATGGCGTTCCGTGGATCTCTCGCTCTGAAGATGTTGAGGGATCCGGGGGCAGCTCTCTTCCTCATGGGAGCTGAATGACCCCGTAAACCCCACTGCAGTAGTTTGTGGCCGGACAGGGATAAGGTTGCTTCCCTTGAACTACCCGCCACAGCAAGAAACAGGAGGTGCACAGAAATCCGAGCTCTACTGAATCGCAAAACCAAAAGGGTTTCTTCCCAGGAACATAAATCTCAGACGGGCGTCCTTTTCCAAGTGAAGTTGCGGGACACCGCGGGCTGGAGCCACCCTCCCCCCACCCCTGGGATTGGGAGGGGGGATGTTGCGCCTGCGGATTCTTGCGCTCGACGCGTGGCCAAGCGGCAAACCGCCTCTTGAAGGTAGGGGCTATGATTTCCTCTTCGTGCAAAGGACCAGATGAATGTAGGGCAACTGAGTTCCACTCAAGACTATACTGGAGGAGGCAATTGTTGAGAAAAGGGCGAGCAACCCCGTGAGAATCATCCATTAGCCAGCCGCAAAGCGATCACCTCCTAAATCGGGGAACCCGTTGAACAGCTAACAAGCACGTTCCGATCACTGTGACAAATGTGCTTTCCACATCCACGAACCCATTAGTTAGAACCCATTCAACGGACCATCAGGGCGTTCACTGAGAACCGGCGCCCCAGGCGTGTCGTGGTTGCACCACACTGGCTGTGACCCTTCAGGCGAGATCCGGCCAAGAGGATTGATCCGGTCCCAACACTCCCAAGAAGCACAAGGGCCCACCCCTAGGCACACGGAAACAGCACAAGAAGCCTCATGTTGTTTTTGTTGTCTTCTGGGAAGGAGGTAAGGTGTTCTTCTCAAGAAGGGTTTCCGGATGAAAAGAAGGGAAGGCGGAGAAGGGAAGGCCCTATTCTTGCTGAGTTGGCAAACTTCCGTTTTCTTTTGGTAGGTGTCTGCCTCATTTTATTCAAGGCTCAATTGCCGATTTGGAATGGGGTTGGGTGGGGGCCACCCCCAAGAAAAGACCCACACATTACCCGCAAACCCATTTTTTGAGGATGATTGTTTTGGGCACGCTCTTGACTCTTAGGTTCGGCGGGCAGGTTGGGGCGTTTAATTCCGCCCGTACATGCGGCCCCCGAACCGAAGGTTTGCACCGTGACCTGTCAAGAACGCTATGTTTTGCAGTCCCCAGAAAGAATCCAAGAGCAGTGAAGGACCTGAAAAGTGCCCCTTGACGAGTTGGGTCACAACCCCCTTTTGAAGAACATCCAGTCGCCGAAAGAAACAACACAAATTTACAGATTCCTGGCATTCCCGGACCTTGAAATTCATGTCGGGCCTGTCTTCAACTCCCCATCTTGTTGGTGAACGGTTTGTGCCATTGGGGAACCAATTTGGCAGGGAAGCCCCAGTATTGTCAAACACCTGGACATTCCTTTGCGTGCTGTTTCGCGGGCGTTTCACGATTTAAGGCGTTTCGGGCAATTTAGGCATTTTGCGTGGACGTGCGCTTTGGCCTTCTGCGGCGTTGTGCGGCCATTTGCGGCTGGTAGGCGTTTCCGGGACTTTGCGGTGCGTTTGCGCTGCAAAATGAGGCACACACAGAAACTACATGACAAAAAAGTACTCGTTGGAACGTCCAGGGAGTTGTAAAAAGCAGTGCCTAGGGCCTGTCAACTCGAGCTTTTTGGTCTACGGTCCTTTGAGTAGCCTGGCTGACTTCGGGGAACCGAAGCGCACATGATGCCTCACTTGGGCCTGACGTTTTGGGCCCCAGCTTTTCATGGGAGGTGTTCCCCCATGTGGCCATGGCAACCATGGGAATGGTCCCACCACCCCAGACTTTTTTCCTTTTTCTTTTTCCGGGACACCGAATTTGCAAAGCCTCAAGGGGCAGTCGCTGAGCCTTCCTGTCTATTGGGACGTGGCCCATGGGCGGGGAGACTCTTTCCACGACCAAAACGAGCCTTCCGAGGCTGAAATCACGAGCCAAGGTAAAAGGCTTGAGCCCATTGGTTGGTTGGTTGGTTGCTGTGGTTGGGTTTGTTTTGCTTTGTTTTGGTTTGGTTTGCCTGTTTGTTTGTTTGTTTGTTTGTTTGTTTGTTTTTTTGCTTGCTTGCTTGCTTGCTTGCTTGCTTGCTTGCTTGCTTGCTTGCTTGCTTGCTTGCTTGCTTGCTTGCTTGCTTGCTTGCTTGCTTGTCAAATATACACTGTTCCCCCATGCCTATCCACTTTGGCTCAAGCTTGCACCAGAGAAATGGGTGCTGCGCCACTTCGCATGCTTCGGTTTGTGTTTGGTGAGACTTTAGAGTCCTTGGAATTTTTCATGGTAGCGGAGCTCTGGAACTTTCCAGAGCGTTCGAAGAACTTTGGGGTTTGAGCCATGGACATAGGCGCACTTGGACATGACACTGGACATGGCTGGCAGACTTAGGCTGCCAATGCCATCGCCACTTGGACATGACACTGGGGACATGGCTGGCAGACTTAGGCTGCCAATGTCATCGCCAGCCACTTACAATGGTTCGCTATCGGAGTGGGAAGAGTGGCCCTGGAACTTCAAAGCATACGTTTCAATGCTTGAGACTTCTGCAATTGGGGTACTTGACAGGGTTGAAGGAAGAGTTGAGCCAGTTCAGGATGAAGACTTGGCAATGACCTTGGAGACTGGTGATCCGGATGTGGAGGCATCAAGAAAGAGACTTGGAGGCGGCTTTACCACAAGTTTGCGCTGCCAGATGCCACAAGGCATGTCTCACTTTTAACTTTTAACCCAGCTCCTAGACTTCAAGTTTAACCCAGCAACTATTGAAGCTGACTTGAACAACTGGGAAGCCATCAAGGTCAAGCATGAGCGACAGACTGGAACCGAGCTTCCCGATAGCGTGTTAGTGGCGACTTTGCGGAGCAAGACCATTGGATGGAGCTTCGCAGCAGCACATGCGGCTCAATGCAAGGTCACTTTACACCTACGCGCAAATCAAAGACGTCATCGTGGAGTACTTCCGCTACTTTAGCTCGCGACACATCCTCGCTTTGAACAACAACAATGGCCCAGCACCAATGGACATTGGAGCACTTTGGAGGACAGGCAAAGGCAAAGGTGGCTCACTTTGGCACAAAGGCAAAGAAAAAGGACATTCAGGGAAGGCCAAAGGTACAGGAAAAGGGCTCCACCGGAACTTTCACGCGAAGGCAAAAGGCAAGGCAAGCAAAGGAAAGGACTTTGAGAAAGGCAAAGGCAAAGGTAAGATCTCAGGAGCTGAACAACGTTGAGATCTCCTTCGATTCAATTATTCCTTTGCAAGAAGGCAATGTGCTGACCTTTTTCACAGATGGGTCTTGTATTAACCCGCGCTGGGCGCATGCTAGGCGGGCATCATGGGCTGTGGCACAATCCACTTTTCTCTGCGACGCAGACATCGAGACTGCATTGAACTTCTCAACTTTGCTGGACTTGTGGTAGACCAGGTCACCTGACAAAAGCGTCAACGCACTTAAAGAAACAGAGGTGCTTCAGGATTCGTCCTGGTTGGCAGAGGAATAGGATACTTCGACGATGCCGTGTTGGGGGCACTTGGAGCGTGAACGCACTTTGGGATGATGATGTGTGGTGGCATGATGCTCGGACATGGGAGTCGGACACTTGGGTTTGGTCACAGCCCGAGGCTTCTCCCGACTTGAAGAACTCGTCAGGAGCAGATGCTTCGGCCCCTGGCTCACTCGGAGTTGCTGCAGTCACTGCGAGCCCGCCGGGGCTTCCAAAGCCTAAGGCTTACCCTGTTCCGAAAGCATCTGCGGCTTCCAACTTTATGTTGGGCAAGGTTGCGTCACCTAGGTAGGCACTTGGCTGGCACGAGGCGCTTGGTTCAACACTTGAGGCCGGCGGTGAAACTTCATGACACATCAAGCACTTGACGCCAACACTTACGTCGACTCGGATTGGGCAGGATGTCATGACACCCGTCGTAGCACTTCACGCGTCGCACTCTTTGTGCTAGGTGTGAACTCGTCGCACTCTTAAGCAACAGTGGCATGTAGCAGCGGGGAAGCCGAACTTTATGCTATCGAGCCAGGGACTTCAGACTCCTTGTTTATCCGGTCACTCATACTTGTCAGGCCGTTTTGAAAAAAAGCCAACTTGACAGTCCATACGGACTCGACTGGCAAAAGCATGGCAGGTAGGTTTGGAACTTCCCGCAAAACTGAACATGTGGACTTGCGTCACTTGTGCGTGCAAGAGCTGGTCACCTCTGGCCTGCTCAAATTGCGAAAGGTTCCGGGAACTTAAAACCCTGCAAATGTTATGACGAAGAACATCAGCAAATACACTTTAGCAACGCATTTACCCACTGCGGGGGTTTCCACGATGTGAACTTTGCGAAGTAGTTGCATGACCTCACTTTTCACTCTATTTTTCGGCGAGTAGGACTTTTCAGAACATGTAGCACTTTCAGCAAGATAACTTTCAGTTGGAAGCATGACACTTTATACACCGCCGCTGCCATTCTTACTTCTCACATTTCTGCTTGACGCAATTGGTGTACACTTGCATTTTTGGTGATGATGGCACTTTTCTTCGGGCCGGATTGAGCAGGGACATGTTCATTGCTCCCTTGCCATTGAGGAGCACAGTATCAGTCAACCTTGCGAGATGCCTACACCACTTTCAGTATTCACTTTCTGGAGATTCATGCCTTGTTTCGTGGAGATCATCATCATGACTGGGAATCAGCAAGAGGTCATCTCACTTGACCTCATGACTTTTGATCACAACACCCAAAACGGGCACACTTTTGGACGACTGCACTTTTTTCAAGACATGTTGGTAGCAAGACTGAACCAAGACCAGGTACTTTCTTTGGCACAACTTCTATGCCCGTTCACCTGTTATCTCGCACTTC
>CAUJNA010000680.1:889636-962136 GCA_963377175.1 Effrenium voratum | reverse complement strand
AGCGTGCTCGGTTCGCTCTGCCCCCAGCGCGGCATGTACCAGTTGCACTTAAAGTTGACGTCCAGAAGCAAGCATATATTTGCTTTCACAGCGCTCTCAAAACACCTAAACATTAGGACAGCCTAGCACTGGACAGAGGACATGAGGAGACAGACGACAGAGGAGACAGAGGACACAGGAAGGGGACAGAGGACGCATGAGAAACAGAAAACAGTGGGGAGACGCACAGACGGTTGAGGTGCGATGTTTGCATGTTAGTTTTTGCTGTACTTGGTGGGAAAAATCTCGCAGATGTAGGCATGGGATCCCGACCGGCTCCAGCTGTCAAGCCTGCCCGTGAACGCAACGCGCCAGAACGGTCCATCTGGACGAGCAAGACTATGGGGGATGAGTGCGTGCATTTTTAGGCTGCGGGCGCACTTGGTGAAACGGGCCGCAAGGCAACAGCGAGCGCGGGGAAAGTGACTTTGAAGGAAGCAGGCTCGCTAGCTGTCAGAGCGCGCGTGCCGGCTTCGAGCGTGGCAGGAATTCGTTGGGGCTGAGCCTCAAATTGGCGAAGCGCCCCCTCCAAGCTGCCTTATTCAACGAAGCGCGAAGCATGCTTCGTGACAGTTGAGCCACACCTTCGCTTCGCGTTTTCCCTCTTCTGCCGCGACAGGGGTCTACTCTTCTACAGCATGGCTTGGTACTGCTACACTACGTGCGTGTCAGCTACCCCTGCCTGGGCCTCATTCGGGCTTCGGCGCGGGGCCTGGGAAGCGGGCACTTGCCAAAGGAACGGGGCTTCGATTTTTCCCCGCCAGGAAAGCAGCTCTGGTTTCAGGGCTTTTCCGTGTCTTCTCAAAATGTTTGCCATGCGTTCGCGGGGGGTTGACCCAGGCAACTTAGGCGCTAGTGCTTTCAAATGCTGTCAGTTATAAGACTCCGCCCTGTTGCTTCAAGTGCGTGGGCTCCTGGCTGTCAATTGTTCCTTCCGAACGCGCACCTGCCGAACCCCAATTTCGGGACTGCTACTTTAGTTGCCGAAGCCGCCGGCCTCGCATAGAGTTGCACATTTGATCCAGGTCCCGCCACAGTCCTTAGTAAGCACGGACAGGGGTCGTTACAATTTCCTTTGTGGAAGGATCAGGGACACGGGCAAACAACCCGACCTTTGAAAACGGGCCCACGTATAGCTACTGGTTGCAGCTGGGTCAAACAAGAGAGATGGACGGGGCAAAGGAGACAACATGAAAACATCGCATTCGTTTTTTCCTGGGCAATCGATCACTCCAAGCACCGGCGAAATCAGAGTCTGATGTTTCTTGATGGTGTTCTGTATTCATGTTCGGTTCCCAAAATACAGGACTTCCCCAGTTCTTTGGAGCCGTGAGGATGTACCGGGCAATATAGGATCGGCATTCATGCCCCCGAGAGCTTGAGCAACAGTCTAGGCCGGCATCAAGTTGAGCAGCCTGTTCAACACGTTGTTTGTGCTATCTGGCGACCAGGCAGTCAACATCTTGACCATCTCCACAATGTCTTGACCATCGACCATCTCAATTCCCCGAACAGACGCTAAGCATGACGTTTTGCTGCTCTGCATTTCGCCTGCAAACGAGGTGCAGTGGGCGATGCGGGTGCATTCGGAGGCGCACCATTCGCAGAGCGGATGCGGGCAATGCATTTCCTCTGGCGAGATTGTTCGTCTAGGACGAGCTTGGCAAACACAGTGCAAGTCTCTGTTCTTTGCCTGGAGTTCCCCTGTGAAAGTGAAGGGTCGTATTTCAGGGTCACTGCCCGGTGTCCAGGTAACAGGTATCAAAACCACCTCATGAATAGGGGGGGAGGGCATATTGAGAAAACCCAGCAGCCGACGAACCACTATCATTTGAACTCTTAAGCAGCATGACGATTGCGGACAACACCACCACCAACTTGCAGGCCGATAGGCCCCAAACAGGTCTTGGACCGCGAAGACTTGCAAGGTTAAGCTTTTTGGGGGCATCGGTTCGTTTTTAAAACGGCACCCTCAAGTCGATAAACCCTTGTGGGGGAAAAGAGGGGTGTGCTCATTCTATCGTGCTTGCTGAATAGCATACACCATTTTTTGTGAGGTTCTTCAAATCCCTTAGTTATTGCACAAACTGTGCGGATTCATGACCGTCCCCCTATTGCAGTGGTGCAAAAAGGGAACCCAAATGGCCAGCTCAACTCGTTTGACGGCATTGGGGATGGTTGGCCTGGCACTGGAGGTTGTGGGCTGGTGCTGGTTCTTGCAATCACCATCGCCTGCACGGTGATTTCGAGTCCATTTGAGGTTTTTGTTCAGCCTTTAATTTTGCAGTGGCCGGAATGAAGCGAACAGCATTGTATGGGGTTTTCTCCAAGCGGTGGACCCCCTTTTGGTTGGCATGTAAACAGAAGAACAAGGAAACCAACCGTTCTAGGAACCCCTATTTGAGACACCTCGAAGGAGAAAAAAAACACGTGCATTTGTAGTCATTCAAAGGGCTTAACTCCAATTTTGCGCCAGGCGCGTCTGTGTTGCAAGCACAGCCAGCATTGCACAGAGGAGTTCTCGACACACCTGGGGAGCAGGTCCAAACGATGCTCAAACCCCAACGGGAACAGCGGGAAACCAACAGGACACCCGCCATTTTGGGGGGGCCCTAAAACAAGACACCCAAAGTAGGGTTTCAGGAGTTGACCTTCTGTGATACCCAGGGAACCTCTTCAAAGTCATAAAATGCCACCCCCGACGCACTTTTGTTCATCCTGAAAGTCAGCAAGGTTCCGCTGTTCGGTGATATGCACTTCAGGCGGTCTCCCAGTCCCAGGTTTGCCAGTCAGTCCTCCGATTTTCAGGTCCCTCGCTTGGGTCCAATTTCTGCCCTTGTGCCGCTTTGGTTTTGGCCGCTGTCCTTGGCCAAAGAGGTGGGGAAATCAAAGGACACGGCATTCCCCCCCCCCCCCGCCCCTTGGCACACAAGCCCTGGTCTGAGTCGGGAGTCAATACTCAGGTCAAGGGCTCCTCTCCACTGCGGGGCGCTGGCCAAGGTGCGATGCTCGGTGTAAGTTGCGGGCTGGCAGCAGTCCCGAAACGCCCCTGACGAATTTGGCCCAGTAAACTTGCTTACACTTGTCCTGATTCCGCAATGTGACGCTACAAAGAGCCCTTTGGGATGGGGATTTGGAGCAACTGGTCAAGAAACGAGCTTGCCTTTGTTAGCAGATCCCCTTGAGACATGGGCACGTGTCCAAGGCTTAGGTTTGTTGTTTGTTGCTAGTCCCAGATGGTTGCCCCCCCAAAGGACCCCTTGTTTGCACATTGACCAGTTGATCCAGAAGTAGGTTTGTTGATTTGACCCATGGTCCTTGCCTTGTAGCTTTCTTTCAACAAGACACAGCATAGGAGCGTTCCTTGGGATCCTGATATGTGTAAGCTTACACCCGCCCCTCCAGGGAATCATGGAGTGAACTGAGATTGCAAAGTGATTCGTTACCTCACAGGGAACCTTTATTTTTGGCTGGTGGACGCCCAAGAAAATGGAGACTCCAGCTGATTCACTTTAGACAAAGGCACCTCGGAAATGGGCAAAAAAGACTGCGATTCCATGAAGGTCCCTTGTTTCCAGCTGGCGAACTAGAGTACTCTTTGTCTATGTAGCACTGGATGTGTCCAAGCCTACAGGACAGCTGACAGTGTAGATGGATTCCTTTCGGCTTCCCTTTGGACAACCATTTGGATGAGTGCGATGAATGTCTCCACACCTAGATAGATTTCCTTCCCTTCAGACAGCATTGAGTGATGTCCAAGTCGCACAGGACATCCCATGGCGCCGGCGCGGTGCCCAGAGTTGAGAGCGAGAGGTGGTGTTTCAACTCATGAAGGAACCGGTGCTTTGCTTTTTTTGCTAGCCCCGGCTTGGGGCTTAGCCCCGGGGACTGGTTGGTTGGTTGGTTGATTGGTTGATTGGTTGGTTGGTTGGTTGGTTGGGTGGTTGGGTGGTTGGGTGGTTGGGTGGTTGGGTGGTTGGGTGGTGGGGTGGTTGGTTGACCTGGCCAACTAGGCCCCCAGAGAATAGCCTGTTGCCCCCAACCTGAGAGCGAAGCAAGGGTTCCCGGCCAACCTCTTCAGAGCCACATGGGGGAGGGCAAAAATAAACACCTCAACCAGAAATGAAATCGACTCCCTCTTTTCCTTTTCAGACCTTTCTTCGGTAACATCACGTTTCGAATGGCATCATTTTTAATAGCTTCCAAAACATGTGCGACCGGCCCAAGATGAAGGTTCCTAAACAGAGGACTGCAATGTGGGGAGCACATACGGATCTGCTCAGCAAAAAACCTCTCCTGCAGACGAGCAACCCCCGAGGAATCTCGTGTTGAGCTGTCCTGCGTTGTCGCAAGTGCGTGCGCATAGAAAACAAGGGGTCCCTCAATTACTTTTTGTTGGCCCTAAGCGGTGCAGCGGACCCTTTAGGACGGACCCCCTTTAGCCACGAAGTGGGGGGGGAGGTGCAAATTTGTTTGATTGTGTTTGGGTTCGCAGCTAAGATGGTCAACCCAAAAGACGGGTTGCCAACTGCAGCCTGGATGTGAGCCCTGCGCTTTGCCTAAATCAACCCCAAACCATCCCAAGACCCACCCTCATGAATCAAGATCTAAGCCAGCCTAAACCCCCCCAACTTAGACCAGCCCCTAGCAACTCCCAACTGCCTCCCAATCAATGCCAATAACCAACCCCCGGGCTAAGTAATGCTGGGTATGTTGCCAGCCCTGCGGAAAACCAGCCCTAGGAAACAACCAGCTCTAGGAACAAAACACACCTCTCGCCCCGTTTTGGGGTTGATTTAAAGGGAATCCAAAAGGACACCCACCATTTTGTGGGTCTAAGAAATCTGCCCCGTTGAACTACCTTTGCGTCTTTGCCAATCCTTGAATGGCATCGAGGTCGAACCCCATTCAGATTAAGGCCGGAAAGGCCGCGCCTATGGACAAAATGCTGCGGCTGGTAGGTGGTCTATCCCGTATCCCGATATGCCTAGGTCATCCATCCCAACTGGTACGAAGTGGTGGTGCTCCAAAATCGGGCAACCCCAAGATGGGTTGCCCTGGTAAACGGAAACAAGGATTTGAACCTGCGGTCAATATCCTGGCGGTTTCATTTTGACCCATATACCTTGGTGGTTCCCAGCCATCCGGTTCTTTAGCTTTTTAGCTTTTTGGCTTTTTAGCTTTTTGGTTGGTTTACTGGTTTGGCTTCCATTTAACCCACAAGTTCGTCAACTTGTAGCAGGGGATCAGACAACGGACAGCCCAGATAAGTGGCATCTCCCGAGGCCGCTGCTGCTGCTGCGCTGCCCCGCTCGGGCTGCGCAAAGGCGGTGGGTCTCTTTTTTGGTTGAGGGCGTGGGCTTTTGGCGTGGCGGTTTGAGGGGACAATTGCAAGGCAAACTGCCCAGTGAATGAGGTTCCAGAAATGGCCGGATACAATGTATTTCCTTTTGTGTGGTTTCAAACGTCACCTTTTGGCTGAGCAATTTCAAGGTTTCCTTTGGGGTGATGGTTTGGGGAATATGCGGACCCAGCCGTTTTCCTGTTACTTTCAACGGTTCCCTTCCCAGCCCTTCCAAACGTGGGCACAACGACACTGCGTTACCGTTGAAGACCCAAACTCACCTTTTTTTTTTGTGCGGTTTCATGTTGTTGTTTTTTTTTCTCATATAATCAACGCATGCAGCCATAAAAATGGTAACTGTTTCCTATAAAAGTCCGTTGAAGACCCGTGTAATCAACATACTTATAAGACTTCAAGTTTCAAATCATGCAGCCAAAGGCCAAAGTTGTAGCCACACCTTTCCGAAACCGAGCTCTCGCAAAGCGACGGACAGCGACTTTTTTTGCAAGTCGAGTTCACGTTTTTGGTTTTTCTTTCACGGTGGTTTCACATGGAGTTCACGCTGCCTTCGTTGAAGTCGTTTTGTTCCCTGTGCTCGATTTACAAAATTTGCAAAGCTATCTGGTCCCCGGCAGTCCGAACGCAGCATGGGTAAAACCAGGTCGATTGCAAGATGGGGGAGGGCTTGGTACCTACTGGAATCACGCACTGAATAATCCAACTTGTCCTTCAATTCCAATTCCCAGACCCCAACAGGGGTCCCTATGTGTCCCTTGTGGTTTTAAATTTGGCCCATGAAAGGTAAGTGTCCCTTGGTGGGGGTGATGTGTTAAGGGGAAATATAGCGAGCCCTGTGACCCCCAGCCCCCTATTGAACACCCAGCCACCTCTCCCCCCCTTTTTTTGTTTTCCTTCTTTCTTTTTTTTCTCATTCCTTTTTTTCGGTTTTCCAGGCCCTGACGGCTGGGCAGCTTTTGAAGCTAGCCGCCTGCCTTGGCCTGGACCTCGTCGCGTCGAGACACGGAGGGGCATGGGAAGGTTATGGCCCTTTGACGTATGCAGGACAGGCCCCTAGAATAGTCACTCTAGTGATGACCAGGTCGTGGCTGTTGCTATTGGCTTTGAAATCGTGGATTCAACTGAAGGCCTGCAAAGCTCCTTGGGCTGGGAGCAATCATTCCGTGCTCGTCAAGACGCGAGCTCTGCAACGAGCAACTGGAAGCGCCGGAGCGGAGTCACCCACTCCTTTCATGGCCGACCGTGTACTGCTACTGACAGGTCGCCCAGTTGGCTTGACATGGTTTAAGGCACCTGAGCAAATAGCCCATCCGCTAACCCTCTCTGTCCGAACAAGCTTTTCTTGGGCCGCCTGCGATTCTGAGTGTGCTGCAAGTCGCCGGCCAGAGGTTCGCCCCGGTTCGCCCCTGAGTCTGACACGGCGCTGCGCACGCAACAAGCAAGGCGCGGTGTGCCATAAGATTCCGTCATGCCCGTGCCTTTGCGATTTGTGACTTGTGACTTGCGCACATGCCGCGCAACCTGATCAACCACTAGTTCTGGAGCTTCAATCCTTCTCCTCTCCCCAGCCAATCAGGGGAGGCTCTCAAAGACCAGGCTGGTCGCCTCCATCATTTGTGTTTCATGGGAGGCAAATGTGGATCTGGAAAAGTGATGGCGCATTGCATCCAGAGAGGTTTAGCATCGATGGTGCTGTCCGAATATTTGCATTCACTGTCACTTTTCGCTGCCAGCTTTCTAGAACAGAAAGGCCACGCAATCGACAGCGCCGCTGAACTTCCCACACAGATAAGCCCAGGCCGTATATCCCCAACATCCAAACCATCTCAGAGCTTATTTGAGCAGAGACCCCAGCTGTTGGGGAATAAGACCGCGAACAATTCGGACCTGTCACTTACTGGCAAGAAAGCCGACTGATTGGTGCTTCAACTGCCCAACGTTCAAAAATATTGGGTAGGTGGTTCTACTGGCTGGGTTCATGGAGGTTATAGTAACCAGTTGTGTTTTCTGGGGGGTTCGACTCATGAGAAACCCTTCAGAAAGCAGCTGCAATGAAAGAGATGCCGAGGCCCACAGCCCAAGAATTGGCAAAGTGTCCAGAGAGTCCCTTGGCACCATACTTTACGTCTTGGGATTTGGTTCACGGGACTTCCGTCAAGTACATATTATTCAAATGAAATCATGTATGAGGTACATAGAGCCGGGTGAATGCCATAGCAAGACTTGGTGCAGGTGGAAGTGGTTCCCGACCTGAGCCGTTCCATGCCGTCGCATTTGGATTGGCAGCACGGCCGGACGCAACGAGTTGGCAACACACAAAGGGCTGCTATCATAAACAATGCAACATGCCTTTCCACCTGTGTGAGTCGTGTAGGGCTAGAGGCTTTCTCGACCATGGTCATGGCTGAGCGTTTCTGGAAGCCAAACTCAATATTCCCAAGTTGTCGCATCCAGTCAGCCAGAGGAATCGATCGATTGCAGGTTTAGCGTGATTCCATCCGGCCAACAATGCTGACACGATCAAATATATCAGATCAAACTTGAGCCAACCACATGATGAACACGAATCAAAGACCAGTTGCATGACGCTGACCATGCAGCTACAAGAGAGTAGACAACATGAAGAGGAATATAGACTCACCAGACCAACCAGAACAGGAGAATCGAGGAGTTTTTTGGGTGCCCTGGTCAAAAGGAGGCATGCTCCCTTGGATGGATTCTGTTTTCCAAGGGGTACTGACCGTCCCTTCTTGCGGGACCAACTTGTTGAGGCCTGGACCTCATGGGCGACTCCACCTACTTCGTCCCCGGAGCGGGGGAGGCCGCGGATTTGGCCTACGCGCCCATCCAGGCGATGGCGGGGGGGGGGGTGTCAAAGGGTTGGGCCACGGGAGACGAATAAACGGATGTGGACCGAACTACGCAGATAGTTGCAGGCTGCCCCTATAAAAATGAGGCTTCTCCGGTGAATCCCAGAAAGCGCATGGACAAACATGTCTTAAGCTTCATTGGTGTGTGGCGCGTGTTTCTGAACTGGGTGCTAAATAGGCCAGTAGTTTTGATTTCCCCTCCAGGACTTCAAAGGGAAGGTCATTTCTGCTTTTCTTTTTCCAGGTGCCGGATTTCGCCTGCACTCAAGTTTGGGGACGGATGAAAGGTGGGGCGGGTGTCTTGGTTGAGTGGTTTTGAAAGTTTGCTTCTGGTAGTTGTAACCCCATGGTTGGAAGGGAAAACAATATGCAGGGCCTGTATTTGGAGACAAACCCAGGCGTGAAAGAAAATGGCTGAAGTAAGGAGAGCTGGCTTCCTGGACCGATCTTCAG
The DNA here is from genome assembly GCA_963377175.1 of Effrenium voratum. Lineage (NCBI taxonomy): Eukaryota > Dinophyceae > Suessiales > Symbiodiniaceae > Effrenium > Effrenium voratum. The sequence goes on along the minus strand of CAUJNA010000680.1, from coordinate 953,412 downwards.
AGCCGATCAAAAGCTTATGGGTGGCCTTTGCTTCTCCCCATAGTGGGATTCAGCGATGACTTTCCTCGGGTCAAGCATGAAGTTGGACCAGCTTTTTGGTCCTAAAGGTTGCCCACCAAGAGCGGAAGTGGGAACAACACATGGATCAGCCATGTTTTTCCCCATTTGGGTCGTGTGAGATGTGTCCTGAATCCGCTGTTGGGCTCTCAGCCCTTTGTTTCGGTATCCGGACCCCAGGGTCTTCTGATTTGCGTGTTCTTGCGGAAGCCGAAGTGCCCAGGGAGGGCAGATGTTTTGGTTGGTTTTGAGTGAGGTTTCAATTTGAAACGGTCTTTGGAGCATGCAAATCGAAGGGGAGGGCGGTCCTTGCAAGGTTGCTTTGGCATTCCTTTGTCCAAACAGGGGATGTCTCTGTGTTTCTGGGTTCAACATGAATCCGCAATGCCTACGCCAGATGGTATGTGGTTCTCCTTGCTGTAGTTTTGTCCACTACGGAGTACGGATTAGGACCAGGGTTTCCCCATGCAGAACAAATGAAAGGGGGCCTCAAACACATGGGCCATTTGTGCTGGGAGCATGGTAAACGGGGGAGAGCTCAAAGCAGCAGAGGGGACGACCGGACAAGTTGATGTTCAGAAACTCCGTCCCAAACCCGAGCTTTTGAATGCTTTTGTCGTTCTTGGGGTAGGCCGCAATCTTTCGGCCGGGGGGGAAGCGCGCTCACTAACAAGTTCTGGCCACACATCAACCAGCCAACCAACCAACCAACCAACCAACCAACCAACCAACCAACCAACCTGGATTGGTTGGTTGGTTGGTTGGTTGGTCGGTTGGTCGGTCGGGTTGATCTAATAAGAAACACAACCTGAGCATATTATTTCAATGTGTATATACCCCACCATCAAGCCTATGGTCTTTTTTCGGTGCGGCGGAGCGGCAAGAACGGCTTGCAAGAGCTCCGTACCTTCCGAGGTACGGAGGGGCCCCTTTTCACCCCTCATCCTCAAAGGGCACCACGAGACCCTCTGGAATCTCAACTGTGCACAATGGTTTTTTTTTGGGCGCGCCACGTTGCCCAAAGTCAAGGGCGGCAATCTTAGTCCATACCGTGAGTTTCGCAAGGAGTCCCCTTTGTAGGTGTTCTCAGGTCTCCCACAAGGATTATGAATTGGCCAACCTGCCATTTTGAGCAGCCCAGATGGGCTTCGCGGCGCATTCAAGTTCATACCCATTCGGGGCCCATTCGGACCTGAACTTCTGTCGGAACCTGAGTGGCTCGAATTTAATCCCCCAGGATCCCCAGAGTCGGTCAGAGCAATGGTTCTTCCCATCGGCTGGCTCAGTCCATCGCGTTGATCATGCTCTTCCAGTCCCGGAGCCGTGAGCTCAGGATCCAAAATCCAATCCCAGTGACGATGAACCGCTCTGGGAGCTTGGGATATATCCTGGGATCGTGTTTTTTTTTTGTTCCCCCCCCTTTTTGTTTTTCTTCGGTGGCCGAAGATGAACACTCAGATTTTTGTAGGTACTGTAAGCCTTCAAGTCAGCTTTGAGCTTTCCAGAGTGGCTATGGCTAGCTATGGGAAATGGGACTGGGGAAGACATGAGGACAAGACAGCCCATGTTTGCCCATAAACCAAAGAACTTGAAAGAAACATTTGTTCAACCCCAGCTTGAGAGGTTCAATACTCTCAATCGTGGAACCCGTATCCCCAATTGATTTGAAACCCTCTAGGGCTTCCTTGGAAATTCGGAGCTCACCACAGGTTTAGTTTGCGACCACTCATGCTGAAGGCTCCTTTCGTTGAGAACCCTTAATTATTGAGAAAGGCTTTGGAGGGGTTAAAAGGGGTCAAAGCACCTCCTCGGACCTTCAGGGTTGTTTTGTGTTGGTTAATTCTCATAGTTCAGTTTGATTAGTGATGACGAACGTATGCAGAGAGGGGTGAAGTCAGGAGCAATGCTGGCAGTCAGAACATGTGGCGGTGTGCACGTCCATGTTTTTTTTTGCGGGAGGGTGCAACCTTATCTTGAGGCTTGTGCTTTGCTCCTCTCTCCTTTCTTTTTTTTTTTTCTCTCTCTCTCTCTCTCTTTTTCGCTTGTTGACAGCATTTGGCATCAGCAAATCCAGTAGTCAGAATCCAATTGTAGGAGATGGCCGCGGATCATGGGGCATTTCCAAGTCCAGAGCTTGCCTTTACCCCTTACCAAACGCATCGAAGTGTGCACATCACCCCAACCCGTGCTTCGGGAGGATGTCGCCTTGGGTGTTAACGGAGAGCAACATGTGTTCAAACAACCAGTCCTCGATACTGTCTGAACAGTGGTTTAAGCATGAAGAGTTGGTTGGCCCCAGCCTAGTGCTTCACCTCTTGGATTGATGGATTTGCAGCTTGTCAAGTCGCTGTTTGTTTCCTGCCATTGGGGTTCAGCCGTTGGGCCAATCCCAGTTTCGATCTTTTGACTTCCCCAGTTCAGTGGTATCCCCCCCCCGCTGTGTACTTTGAGAGGCCAACGTTGTGGATCCTTCGGGCGCATGTGACCTTGGGTGCTTAACAGAGGGAACCATACGTTGAAACCGGCACCCGTTCAGGGGAAGCTCAAAGGATGCTGTCTCATAGCAATAGGTTAAAACATATTTAACCGAGTTGGTTGTAACCTCTTGGAGATCGGATCGGTTTCAACAGGCGGTTTGTCTTCCCATGTTCAGAGGCCAGCCCCAGCTCCCACGAATCTGAGAGCCAGCAGGCATGGCCGGCCTGGGCTTCCTTGAGGCGCTCTCGGGGAAGGGGATTTTTTTTCGGTTTTTTCGGTTGGATGGGTTCCCTGGGTTCCTGAAAGTGGTTGAAAAGCTGGGTGGATGGGTCCGTGGGTTCTTTGTTGGATGGGTTGAAGGGTGGTTGTTGAATGGTTTTCTTACCGAGTTTAAGCTAGCATTCAAAGAGCAAGTTGGAGAGAAGTTGGCCCAGCGCTCATAGGCCAAGGTCCACTCCTCTCAGTTCAAAACTGGACAGTTCTTTTCTGGGGAGGACAAAGTCGACATTAGACGTCACATCTTGTTCTGCGTAGCTGTTAGGCTCCTTGAAGGGACCTGTTGCAAATTCCATGCCGCACTTCAAGGATCATCTTTAGAGATCTGCGCAAGCTTGAGTCAATATTTTGTTGGTCACGGTTCTGCAATTGAATATGGCTTTCAAAACGCGCCGCGCCAAGGAGGGAACCGCCTGAAATCAAGCGATTTTTATCAGGGGCTCCATGAATGGGTTTGATGTTTGGGCCATGGGTCCATTGTAGGTGACATGAAGGTTGCTTTTTTAGTTGGACCTGGAGGAAAGACGCCTGGGCAGGTTTGAACAATTATGTGAGCAGTACCCAACACCGCAGAAGGGCCATGTTTAGTAGGTGGTTCTACTACCTCGTTTCATTGCGGTTGCGAAAACGTATGTAAACATCACCAAAAGTCAAGCTTATGTGTATGCGACATGCTTGGCAATCTTTCAATGCATCAGCCACAGCCAGAAATAGGTACGACCGCCCCTTTGATTCTTTGCATTTAGTCGGAGTTGGGCTCAAGGAACGCTTGGTTTCATTTAAGAGGGTCGTTTAAAAACAAAGGCATCCCGACGGACCAGCAAGCCATTCCCTCCCCTTCCCCCCCCCCCCCCGCCCCTCCGACAAATTGTTTGACCCCGGGCCGAGCACATCGGAGGAGATCTTGCCCTTCACGGACTTCATCCCCACAGCCACCTTGGCCTGGCCCGGGCCACACTTTTGGATGCTATGGTCGTTGGGGTATCCCCCTCTTAGAAAGAACCAGGAAAACACAATAATAAGACATAAGCACCTTATTGTTTGAACAAGCTCGCCTTTTGGCTTCCCTTGAAAAGTGGCCAGTGTCAGGCTGTTTGGTTGCTGTCGCAACCGCTGGTAAATCGGCACAGTGTTCTCTGCGGGGATCGAATTGGAGTGCAGTTGTGTGGGATCTCTTTTGAAACAAATAGAGATGAATCCAACATGTCCAACCACCCAATCACCTGTTTGGTCGCGAAACGTTTCAATATATTACAATTACAATGTTTCTCTTTGTGCTTGGAATTGCGGACCAAAAATGCCCCCGCCCCTTCCCGCCGCATCCGCATCTTTCTGAAGGTAAGGAGGCAAATGATCATGGAACCTAAAGAGGGGGGTTCCGGATTGTGTGTGTGTGTGTTTGTTTGTTTGCTTGCTTGCTTGTTTGTTTGTTTGCTTGCTTGCTTGTTTGTTTGTTAGTTTCTTTATTTGTTTGTTTTATTATTTTCTTATTTGTTTGTGTGTTTGTGTGCCTTTGTGTGTGTCTCTCTCTCTCTCTCTGTGCTTGTGTGTCTGTGTGACTGTGTGTCTTTCCACGTGTGTGTGTGTGTGTGCGGAGTGACAGAATGCCCTGTCACCACCCTTTCGGCTTCGCAGCAGGGGCGTGCAGCACCTTTGGCATACTGCACGCAATGAAGCTGTTGCCAAAGGTGGGAAGGGTGTCCAGACGTGGACACCTGTACCTGCTTCAGTGATTCTGAAAGTCCTTTTGGCCCCTTGGTTGCGGCGCTGTTTGTGCTTCTTGTTCTTTCTGGTAACGTTTTCGACACTAGAAGGAAGCCGAATACATTGCGAGCCGAAACTCATCATACTCGAGACTTATCGGTTGTACTCGAGACTCATCAGTTGTACTCGAAAGATTAGCACTCCATCTGGAGTTCAAGTGTGTGTGTCTTTGGTTTGAGGGCACCCTTCTTTCGGGACTTGGATGTTTTGTGCACGATGGATGAGCAAACGTTGAACTGCGGTGCGGGGTGTCGGCAACACCCCAGACCACCAGTCCAGCCCGTGAGTCGGCGGACGTTGGCTCGGTACAAACCACTTCGCCCGACGGCGCCATGGGCTCAGTGTCCCTGAGCATAGGTGTCCTTTTTGGTTGTCTTGGTCGAAAAATAGATGGCCCTGTCCCGAGGTTCATCGACACCTTTGCGGCGGAGACCTGCTTCGGCCGTGCCTTGGGCTTCGGCGACCGGTCCCGCGGCACTTCCGAGTCCTCCGACTCGGACTGATCCGCGGCCCAAAACCAGCGACCAATTGCCCCAACGTCAGGACGTCAGGAGAGGGTTTCCAATGTTTACGGCTGCTCATTTTGAGTTCCCCCGCCGCGATCAAGCTATAGTTTTCAGATCGTTGGTTTAAGTCACTTCTCAACTTTTGCCAGACTAAACTATTCACTTTGCGCCCCAGGGGTGTCTTGCATCTCCTGATTAACAGCAAGCAAAGAAACTGCAGGGTCTTAGTCCATGAGTCCCACAAGGTTCGCCTGTTTCCAGCTAAGTCGATCTCATTTGATGTCACACTTCAAGGCTCACTGATGGATCAGAAAACACGGGGGATTCTGGAAGAGCACTTTGAACCAGACCAACTGGTTGTTTCTGTATGGTACATTGCATGGTACATTGCACGGGATCAAAGGCAAAGATGGCAAAGAACAAGTTGAACCTCTATTCCCAAGAGTTGCTCGGATCATTGGCTGGAATCCACCCAAAGTCTGGATCGAAGGCCCATGACCCCCACCAGATCCAGCGCAATACCTTCAAACTGAAGGCAAGCAGCAAGGATCCGCCGGATCGGGCGGCGGGCAGATGCTTGGAGCGACGCAAGTCGGCCAAAAGGGGAAAGCACGGGGTGGCCCGGGTGGGGAGGTCTCTTTTCATGTGCTGGAGGTCATGTTGACTTCCTAGGGTGAAAAGGGTACCCTCAAACACCTGCTTAGCCACCTGCGTTTGGTTCATCGGGTCAGCCGGAAAGAAAACGCTGGGCAAGAGGCGGCCAGGCAGGCTTGGCTCTGGCATACCCGCGGCCGACACTCCCCCTCACCCGGCAGTTTTCTCAGGAGTCTTCTGAGAGAGAGGCAAAGCCAGACCGAAGGCACACAAGACCAGGCAAACAGCACTCACAGAGGCGACTTGAAGAAGCTTTTTACACAAGAACAAGAAGCAGCATACCATAACACAACAGCGCAAACACAAACAACTGCCACAAAGGATACATTGACCATTGACCACAGCTGTGCCCTCGATGGATGCGCACGAACCTCAGTTCATCAGGGACTGTTTGGGCGAACCGATACCCGGTGATGGTCCTCAAAGGGTACCAAGAGACCCTTTGGGTGGTCTACTGGTGGTTGGCGGACAAGAAGATGCTCCTCAAACAGAATGAGAGCCTCCACGGTACGGGGGTTGTAGTTCACCTCATGGTCAAACCGCCCGTCGATTTTTTGTTTAGTGTCGGACGTAGAAAGGCATTTATGCGATTTGTTCTTTTTCAGGATGTCTTGGGGTTAGTGGCGACCGCTCAGAGTGGTGGTTTTCTCATAGGAAGTCCAAAAAGTTGGACTCCAAGAGTGGTGGTTTTCTCCCATAATATGGTCCAAACCCAGGAAACCCCGGGTGAACCTCAAAATAGGTGGCGCATGGACGTTCCTCCCCAAAATGGAGCCATAGGTTTTGCGGTCGGGTCCCACCAGTGGGTTTTGCCCGCTCCAAGGCCGGAGGTAACGCCGGATGAGGAGTCTCAGGAGCGGTAAGACGGGGAGTCAGGGACGTAGGGGTGAGTAGGCGTGGGAAGAGGTTCACTTCGGTAGGTTTGGGTAAGTTTGGGATAGGTTTGGGGTAGGTTTCGGGTAGGTTTGATAGGTTTGATAGGTTTGATGTGTTCCGAAAAGGTCTCCCTTTTAATGGTACACCAACGGTTGTCCTCGTGGTGTCCGGCACTAAAAGGAGTTCCACCAGTGTAGCCAAATCTGGGTGAATCGGCCAATTGTTTGAATTGAATGACGGCGGTTGTTAAGGGGAATTGTTTTACAGTGGGGAGACCCCATTAATACATAGCATAGCTGTGCGGTCAACATTTAGGAATATCGTGACGGCCTGAGTATTTATTGATGCTCATGGAATAGTCAACGGGTTTTGTTCTGCCAACTAGAGCCTACTTTTTTGGTCGGGAATAGCTACCCCCGACGGTGTCGGATTTGTTGTTTCCACTGATTTTTTGTGGTGGCAAATAACTATCCTGGGCCCAATTGAGAGCCTCCATACTTGGGTGATGTGTTTAGTTGTTTGTTTGTTTGTTTGTTTGTTTGTTTGTTTGGTTGTTGGTTTGTTTGCGTCTGTAGGTCTTGCTTTCTTTCGTTTTTTCTTTCTTTTTTGTTTCTTCTATTTTTAGGTTGTTTTGTCTCTCTTTCATTTGCTCTTTCATTTGCTCTTTCATTGTTTTTTGTTTTGTTTTGTTTTTATTTATTTTGTTCTTGTTGTCTTTATTTATATCTTTCTTTCTTTCTTTCTTTCTTTCTTTCTTTCTTTCTTTCTTTCTTTCTTTCTTTCTTTCTTTCTTTCTTTCTTTCTTTCTTTCTTGTTTTCTTTCATTAGTTCTTTCTGTCGTTCTTTCGTCCTCTCATTGGTTGGTTCGTTTGTTCGTTGCCTACTTGCCTTCTTGCTTGGAGTTGGGGCTTGGCCCGGGGGTTGTTTGAACTGCTTGTTTGGACTCCCAAGGGTCCACCTTGATCTGGGCCGATCAAAAAGCGAACTTTCGGGGTGCATGGCATTTCCAAAGCATGTGGGTAAATCCATGTCGCATCGATGCGTGAAATACTGGGCCGATCCCAGTACTTGTAGGGTTTCATCCAGGTGCAGGACTTTGTCCATCCACAGTAGGAGGCCCGTTTTGGATGGTTTCATGTGACCAGCCGCTTTCGCTTAACTGGTCTCCTTGATTGCTTTTTTCTCCGCCAGGAAGCCAAGCAGCTTCAGAGCCGGGCAGCCTGACATGAGAACCGAGGGTCCATGCCAGGTCCCAGACATAACTTTGGCGCATCTTGCGGGATGTTAGGACTTTAACTTTTTGATCCAACTCATGGGTTTTCCGAATGAAACCACCAACAGTTAGTCACTTTTAGCAGGGGCTCGCAGATTTCGCCACTGCGGAAGGTGATTGGCTCAAGAGTCCCAAGCGCTTCTCACCGGCCCAGTGGATTCGATCGATTCACCTTAACCCCACGGAGGAGAGAAACGGTTGGCTTTTCTCTACCAGGGTTCCGAAACAACAACTGGAAGAATAGGCCCCTCTTTTGGAGGTCGCAGGTTTCAACTGGCGCGACCTGCGGGGTCTTTGATTCGAGGCAAACCCATGTTTCGTCTGGTGGTTGCAAGCATCGTTGTTTGTCGAGTTTAAGGTGAGAATGTTTCAGTGGGAAGTAGGGGGTAGTTGTTTTTGGGGCTAGCCCTGTTTGGTTTGAAACACCCAGGTTCCTCATTGTCTCATCGAACGCGCGACTCGGCAGAAACTCGGTGCGTAAGCTGGCAAGCAAAATGGTATGGCATGGCTGTGGGTCAACAAAATGGAATCCGGGTAAATGCACTCCGCGAAAGGACCACAGAACCTTCATAGAACCTTCTTGATGCCAAAGAAAAGCGTTGGTTGCATACCGGAGAGCGGATAGCTCGCCTTTTGTCTTTGAAGGAAACTAGGGGTACGCGCTTTCAGTTTCCACCTCCCACAAAGGTATTGTTTCCGCGGCAACGACTGGAGGCAACTTGCCTACTTAGTGGCTGACCGCACTCGAGTGAACCCAACCCTCCCCCGATCACATTTTGAATTCACCCTATTCCCAGAGGGGTTTTGGCCATGGCAAGCCTGGTGAGCCACATCCTTGGAGTGTCATGATTTGCTATGAGGGTATTGGTCAAAATTAAACCACCAGGCTATGGACGGCAGGTTTTAGTCTTTCCAATCTGAAATTCCAATGTTTACTCGCAAACTGCAAAGTTTCTTAGGTCAATCCGTTGCACAGGTCTGGGATCCACGGTTGTTGAAGTTGCGCATTTCTCGGCTCCGCTACTTTGAATCACCCCACGTGACTCTTGGCAAATCACAGCAAGCTTTCCTATTTGAAAACGAGGCCATGGCGAAGGATGGGCCCTTACGTCGAGATTCCTACTTCCACTGTGTGTGTGAAGCAATCTGCCCCATCCCTCTTGGGAAACGCACTTCTGAACGCCTTCTCTTACAATGGTGCAAACGGTAGCATGGAAAGATGACGAAGGCCCGGGGATTCCTTGTTGCTACCAGTCGGACTTTTTCTGTGGCCATGAGAAGTGGTTTGCAACCGGTCACTTTGACAGGATTTCTGTGGCCAGAATTGAAAAAATGAAAAACATGAAAACCTCGTAGTCTTGGGTTTTCCATTTTTTCAGTTTTTTTTTATTTTTCTTTTGGCCAAAATCAATGCCCTCAAGCCCCTTCCAGGTTTTGTGGATGGGGCTCGGAAGCGCTCGCGCGGCGCCCCGGGGCTCGATCCAAAGCAAGGACCGCACAAATAGCGAGCTTACCCGTAAGACGAGCGCACCCCAAGGCCCCAAGGTCCTCATGAAGGGAATGAGGGAATGACCCCTTCAAACCTTCCCCTATGGTTTCCTTTAAGGGAATCCCGGCATTCATTCAGCCTGGGTCATTTTTGCTGCGCACCCAGCAAGTGAATTTTGGGTTAACATGCGAAGTTCGGTCACTTCCAGCCTGTCCATTTGGATGGCACAAAAACCGGCCCGAAAAGTCTTTAATTTTCCCAACCCAAAGGATATGATATAGCAAGTTTTGGCGGCGGCTCATGCGTTTTTCATCCAACTGTCAGATAGTTTGTTTCCTGCAGACCAAGAGGGGCCAGGGGTAGAGCCAGAGTCGTGTTGTCTTTCATAACGATCCCTTAGCAACCGGCTGATTTTATACAATCCGGAATGCGGAGGCTTCAACCAAGGGGGTAAAATGCTTTGACATGTCAAATCCAGGCATGGATTTAGCATCAAGATAATGACCAAGTCAGGCAACGCGGTTTGGAGCGTCGAAGATCAAGCATACTACGGATGTTCAATCCACTCTTTGAAGCCAAACTTGCTAGGCTTGTTAAAGCTTGAAGAGAGGCCTAATGTGGAGGGTAAGACCACTTCAGAGGGGAAAGCAACATGCCAGAAAAGGTCGCACCGCTCTGGTCGCCTCGTGCGGCCCTTTTAATTTCAGCTGCTTGCCAATCTGCCAATCTAAGATCGAAGGAAGCCAGCAGGTGCGAAGGAAGGCAGATGATGAAATGGGCATGTGTCAAACTAGACCCGAAAGCGGTAGATGTGATGTCCGTTTGGTTTCCCCTTTTTGAATTGGCAAAGATTCACAATTCCCTCACGCACAGACACACCTACCTCAAGGCTCTACATGAGCAATGCCCAGCCGAGGCCAATTTAGGGGTACTTCGAGGTGTTCCGGCTTTGAGGGCACATTTGGTCAACCTGTGCAAGTTTAGCTTTGGATTGTTCCGCACGACCATCCTAATTAATCCAAACAGTCCCGCCAAACATGAATCAGTACCTCACTACAATAAGCAGAAGCCTCGTGAGTATGTCCGTCCTCGTTTTGTTTTGCCAAAGTTAACCCAAAGCCAACGACTTCCGGGCCCGCGTTGCCCTCGCACCTCCCATGCGCAAACAAACGTCGCCCTAAGTTCCAACCTCAGCTCGGCCCTCTCCCTTTTGGTCAGGTGTTCCAATTGGCTAAAACGTGCTCGGAGTGTTGGCGCCGTGATCCGCCTGCTCCTGTTTCGCTGACAAGTTTCATTTTCAGGCAAAACAAGGTAATTGTTTGAGTTTGTCTCCCATTGAATTGCAGAGCGTGAAATTCCTAAGCTTGTCAGGGGCCCCCAAATAGTTGAAGAGGGTCCTGCAAACCCGAGCGAGGGGCCCTGTGAGGCGCTCAGACGGCCTTGAAATACTTTGCGGGTGCCTTTCAACTTTAGGGGCCTTGCCTCAGGTCATTTTGCCCCTAGAAAGGTGGGTTCTTTGGTGGTTTGGAGCTTCTAGGTATACCCTTTCGTATATTCCAAGACAACACGCCTCCGGATTTGCGCCCCCAGTTCCTGACACATGGGAAGCCACCTCTTCAAACCGGGTAAGGGCCCCTCAAGGTATACAAATTTGGGCAATTCAAAATGCTCATCCTTACCGGGCGATTTAGAGGGCCCAAATCCTTGCAAAAGCAGGATGTATCCACCTTGTTAAACCACCTGTTTGGGGGAAGCTGAGGAGAAACGATATGAAACTTCAAGGGCTCGAAGCCGCTTGAAAGGTTGACGAACAGCTCTTCCATCAGCCTGCCTGACTCGGAGCGGGGGAGAGAAGCGAAGAAGGTATTGGTTGACGTCGACTTACTGAGTCGGTAGAGCATCTAAAAACCTATGCTGGATGTGCAGTGGGCTCTACTCTTCATCTTTGGTGCGTTCCCGAAGCAAGGATCAAAGGGATGCCTCTTTAACAGGGTCACTGGGGGTTTGCGGTTCTCACGGTGGGGGTTCTCCAAACCCTGGCCCTGGATCCTTTGGGGCTCTTTTCCGAAATTGCCCCATGATTGCTGGGATGCGAGACGGCCCCAGATTGACACAAAGCATTCAGGCACCCAGACGGGCCGGGGTAAACACGATATATGGGTCTTATTGCCGGGGAGTTGCACTTGACTCCCAAACTATGGCAATGAGGGAAAAGAATGCTTAGCTGGCTGCTTTCTGGGCACGAGCAAGTCAGAAGATATCTATTTTCACCGCAACCGATGAGTCTATGTTACCCCAAAGCAATGGTTTGAACACGAGCTTAAAGGGGCGGTGTAGCCATGCACTCATTTAGCTTCTCGGGCACTGCGCAGACCCGCCGGGAAGGCGGAGATCCATCTGGGAGATCCCATGGAATTGTCTCAGCGACCGTACGGGGGAGTGACGTCCAACACTTTCTGGCGGCAAAGGTGCCCGAAGTGGAAAAAGCCGTGGAGGAAGAATTGGTTGTGGGGAAGTTTCCTGGGTTGCCGCGGAACAGATGGTTTTTGTCCTATCGCGGGAAGGCCACTTCTAGGTCCCCCAGTAGTGCCCTTTTACCGTTTCTTTGTTGGGGGAGGGTTCCCCTACTAAAATAGACTAAGAAAAAAGTTGGTACCCTTATTCGAACCTCTCTACTGGAGGACCTAGACTTTATCCGGGTCTGTGGTTTCCGGCCTTTGCATCCACTTCGCGAGGAGTTTGGGCTTTCTGAGCGGCAGCTGCGGGAGGCTGCGAAGACGGTGCTTGGCCGGGCTGAACAGCAGTGTCGCTTTTCGAGGGTACGCCTTTTGGGGTGGTTTTTTAAAGGGACGCCAAAAGGAAACCCATCATTTTGGGGGTGCCCCCACAAAAGACACCCATTTGGTGTTAGAGTCGCCCACTTCTGCATTTGAATTGTTTGGAGACTAGTTCTTGACTTAGAAGAGGGTTTAGCCATGGTTACAACTCAGACAACCCCGGCATCCCCAAAATTGTCAGGGTTATAATACGTACTTTGGGTTGAACAATCAAGTTGTTCGGAGGTCGCTCGCGGGGGCAATTGGAGGCTAATTTGATTTCTTTGTTCAACGCTTTGTCCAGCTTCTCATTCCCCGTGGTTGGACCAACCTCCAAACGTGGTATGAAAGCATTGGATACCTGCAAATTCATCAACTGTTGAAGGATAAATCCAGTGACCCCTGTTGAAGCTGAGTAACACCGTCAACGCGAGTCTTGTCCTGAACACGCTTGCTCTGAAAAGGGCAAACAAGGGAAGCAATATCGAGGGAAGCAACAACATCGACCAAACGAAGAAGGGGGAAACCAAGATCAACCCTGCTGTTCCTTGCCCCCCATTAAAAGAGTGGTTGACCCAACTTGGATGATGACAATTCTTACCGTAAACCATGGCGGTGGCAACTGAACCCAACCTTTGTTTTAGTGGCAGCTGAACCCCAGGGTCAACGTTAGGCTTGTGGTTTGGTCAGTGTTTCTGAGCTTCGGAGAAGCCCAGCCCTCTTCTCCCCGAGAGCCTGAGGCTTGGCCGAAGGGAGCCTGGGTAGATGAAGCTTGGGAATGGAGAGTTCCAATGGGAGTGCCCTTTCCATGGGTAGATTCCGGGCAGATGTTTGTGTCTCCAGACAAAGAATCCTCAATGATTTCGAGCATTTTCAAAATGCAGAATCGACCCTTCTTCTCGGTTCAGGCCAGGGGAACCACCATGCAATCCATATGCCATCGGCGAACATACCTCCAGCTTGCTGGCTATTCCAAGTCGCCAAATGAAGGCCAGCCTCCTTGATGGTTCTTTTTTAATTGTTTGTCCATTCCCCGTGAATTCCGACGTAGGAATTCCATAGCTTCCTCTTCAATGTTCCACCAAGGCTGCCATCCCCATACTATTTCCGAAGGCCTTTTTCGAGCACCCGAAGCCCATCGAAGGCCGAGAATTCCGAATGCTTGGTCCAATCGAGTGGGTGGTTCGGTGGTTCTGCTATTTGGCTTCATGGGGGTGGGGCCTTGAGCTAACCTTTAGCACGGCGCAACGTGATCTTGGGTGAAATGGGTGAAACGGGTGAAACGGGTGAAACCTGTGAAACAGGTGAAATGGGTGAAACGCCGCAAGAGCTGCAGCCCCCTAATAGCTCGCCAGGCGGGCACGAAGCCAACGTCCGGCACCCCAACCTCTGGAAGCTCTGGTCGACACTTTGGTGTTGCAACTCTCAGCCACCGGATTTCTTTTTGCCCTGTCTTGCCTCCAAGGAGCCTTTTGAGGGTGGAGTTTGGGGTTGTCGGACTCGGGAGTCCTGCTGGCATGAAAATTCAAAGTCGGCCGAAAGCTTTCTTTTTGAAGAACTCTCATTTGGGCCTTTGGGTATTATCCCAATTTGTTACCAATGCGCACTATATAGTGGTCATTGCTTGGGTGATTTCGCTCGCAGCTAGCGCCCCGAGTAATGTTGACGGTAAGCTGGCAGATGAACAGGGGTGCAACTCCATGTTTGCGATCCCTTCTTGAATAGGACAGCTCCTCTAAATTAACTAGGGCTTCATTATTCATCCCGGCTTCTCGTTATATTTTTCGATGGCTGCCCTATTGCAAGTTGGGGATAGGGAACATCCTGCAACTTTGCATAGTTTGCGGCTGGTTCCCCTGTTTTTCAGTGGCACCTTGTTCTACCAGGGTCGCTCGAAACTAGGGTTCACTTGCAGTGTAGGGGTAGGGATTCAAATCTTTAATCCTAGATGCATGGTTGATTTGTCAAGCAAAAAGCTGGCACCCTCTTGTAGTGGACGCCTTTTAAAGCAAAGGCAGCCCCATGTTGAGACAAATCTATTTCAGATTCACTGAGGTGTGAGACAAGGAGCCTATCCTTGGGCGCGGGCCACGGAATCACAGTTCTGCAGAGCTTGGTTGCAAACAGGGTTGGGCATTGATTTCTGTAAACAAATGCCCATGGCCCCATTTAGTGGCAAACCAAGAGGAGGTCGCTTAAACCATTGGTTTGCTCCCCTTGACAGGGAGCCCAAAAGGCCATTATTCGTAAAGGAAGCTCCTTTCAAGGCCAACCTGCTGCGGGGTTCCATGTTAATTCGCAGGGGGAGTAATCCTCGTGGCGTCTCCGAACAGGCGAGGTAAGGTATTTAACTATATTCAAGTGGCTTCGTATTAGAAGAAGTGATCTCCAGTTCACTTGGAACTCCAGAATCAAGATGTTTAGAGGAATCTTCCTTTGGTGCCACCAAAACCCTGAGTTTCATGGTTGGAGAGGTTTCCAGGATCCTCGCCGGGAAGTTGATACTTGGTCTTTTCAGGAATCGGAGGCTTTTTTGGGCAGCAAAGCGGCGAAGGTTGGGGGAGCATGGGTGTCCCTTGTAGGTCAGCCTGGTTAAAATCGATGGCACTGGTTTAGATGTGGGTTTTGTTCCATTTACCAGGGCCAACTATTTTTCCAAAAGGCCACCTATGTGGGGAGCGCTGTCCAGCGCTGTCCCATTGGAGCCTGAAATATTGCGTGTGCCGGTATGTGTCTTTGGGGTGGCGGTTCTGTCGATTGTTGTTCCCTCGCGTCATCTAGCTAGTTAGCTACTCAGTGACTCAGGGACAGGGGCGAGGGTTAACATGTGTCGAACTCCAGCAATCACCTTCCAGAAAACTTCATGACCGTATGCATATATATATATATATTATAATACAAACATATTGGACACGGCATTCTGCTGCGCAGGAAAACTGTGCCCACCTGTTTTTGAAACAGGAAGCAAGGGGAGGAGTTGTGTCTAGTGTTGCGACCAAGCCATCTTCTTTGTTGCACCTGTAAATGAAGTCTCCTGTGACCGCTCGCCAGCCAAAAGGCGTGAACCAGTTTTGAAAATGGCACGTGGCTTGGTCGCAGGTCGCGTGTCCGAGGGTGCAGATGCGGACTTCGGCCGGGGGCTAGAGTCGCGGAGTCGCGTGTCAGTACCTGGCGACCCCAAAATGGATTTCGGTTTTCCTTTTGGTTGTCCTTGAAAACAAAGCGGTGATTTGATTCCCATATTTATGCCAGCTGACTTTGTGGTGGGTATCAACCCATTTGTGTGGGGGAGAGGTTGCTGACAAAACCATGAACATGGATAAACACCAGAAATCGGGAGAAACCAGGCACCTGGAACACTGCAGAATTTCTCCCACAGTATGAAGGACAGCAGGCTTTTCCAATAAACCTAAAAAGCTTGCACCTTTTGCCCAGCAATGAACCCAGGAATCATTTCGAGTTGCCGGAGAGTACAAAGGGCTCTCTAATCCCCATAGCCCTTAAGACACCCTATCCGTGAACAGGTGCGAAATTTTAGCCGGATGGCTCCTTGCCCAACCTAGCTTGCATGTCCGATGGCCATGGGAACAGTAGGAATGGGATGCACATTCCGTTGAACTTCCCCCCCCCCCATCCGCTTGTTGCCTTCCCAAAAATGCCGGCTGTTGGGGCGAGTCCTGTGATCTTGAACCGCGGTAATGTCGTCCCTCCCGGCCACGAATGTCAGTGCAAGACGGGTGCTTGTGCCAAGATTCGCATGCAGTCAGATGCAGCGCAGCAAGTGCAGGTCGAACAGACTTAGTAGCTTGAACAGCCAGTCATGGCGTCGCCAGTGAAGGCCATCCTGGAGCTTTGCGCTGGTCAATTTTGGCTGAGGGGAAGCCCGTGGCATAGGTGGATCAAGGAGGGCACGCTCGGCTCGCCAAACAACGCCAGCTGTGCGTTTAACGCGAGGATCAGCTGTCCGAATCAGGCCACAATCGAGTGGTATCTCCACCTCCCAGCTCAGCGAGAAACGTAAATCAACTACGCGATAATATGGACTGGCCAGCGGAAGGTACCCAGGCAAAAGCAAAACGCGATGTGACATCCTTTGGCTCTTCCTAAAAGATGGCCAAACAACCAGGGCAGAACATTTGTCCACGGTTTGCCTGGATCTTTCTTTGCGTCCCTTTTCAACTCTGCCAGTTTTCCAGTTGCCACCCTTTGGACTTTTCGCGCGACCGAGCCAACATCCCGACCTACCAAAGTTGGAACCAGGATACGGCTTTGACCCGCTTTTGGGATCGGAAAGCAAAGTGGAAACAGCCCATCTTGGGAGTCCCTGTTGGACACATAGGGTTATGACACCTAGGCTCTGGTCATTTTTGCTCCGCTGACTCCCCCTTCGGTGCCGCACAAGGCGAAGATAGCCATCGGGTTGCTCAAGGGACCCTCGGGCGCATCGAATGTTGTAAGAAGCCAGCTGCAGGAGATCCTATTTGGTGGGCAATTATTTGGCCAAGCCGATTTCTTGTAGAACTTCCGGCTGGTGTCTATGAAAGTTGGGGGGGTTGGGCAGTTTGGAACAGCCTCGCAGTGAAGGAAGACCAACCTGATGATCCTGCTTTGAGTTGCTCTCCCGCACCTGAGTTGTTTGGTGCTGAAAGTGGGTTTGTCTCTAGGGGAACCATAAGAGTAGTTGGAATCCATGTGGCTGTGGGTCAAAATTAAACCACCAGGGGACCGCAGGTTGTTGTCCATGTTTCCTTCTACGACCCATTTTGGGTACCTATTTTTGACCCACAGCCATGTGGTTTACCTAAGCAAAGCCATCTCAGAAGCCTCACACTCCAGCAAATCCGTTCTCTCCTGGTCAGGCCTGGCGGACGAGCAGATCAAGGCGGGTTAATGCTGACGCCAAACTGACTGGAGTGCCAAATGTGAGAAACACATCAAACCCCGTTGAAGGTTGGAGGTGGATCTTCTTAACCAAAATTAGGTGCGGCCGCCTTTTTACTTGTTCTTACTAGTTTGGGTCCCCTTTAATTCCACGTTTTCATTGTGGCTCAAATGGGTTCTAGACCCCCTCCCACTGAGACCACGCAGATCGTTTGGCGTCATGTTAGTTAGTTTCCTCTTGAAATGAGGCTGGAGGGGGTCCCTGCGTCCGAACACAAAGACACAAAGACACGGCCAAGAGCAGCTTGCGCTTCAGGCGCTGACGGCTGAGGCGGGAGCGTAGGGAGGTGGTTTTTAAGGGAAGCCAGCAGCGGAGCCACCATTTTGAGGGTGTCAGACATACCCACAAAGGGTCCCTGAAAGGCAGGAAAATCGTTACGACCAAAGATCCAGATGTGTGGGATGAAATGATTTTCCGTTTTTCCGATTGGATTTGCATCAAAATCTGAGTCGTGTCTTTTTTGAACTAACGCGTCTGGCCAGAAGTTCAAGTCCGGATTTAGTGACCCCCCTCCATCATAATTAAAGGGAATTGTGCCAATCACCTTGGTGCACATCGTTGCTGGACATCCAATCTATCAGTGAACTCAGCTTGCCTTCGTAACATATTGCTTTTTGGGTTGTGCTGCTTTCTCCGTCACAGGAACATGTTTGTTTTTAAGCAGGGCCTGAGTGGCCTAGGTATTTCTGATGCCCACCAAAGGGTGCTCAATGAAAGCTCATACCCCAAGTGAACGATGACTCATGTGATTGTGCAAAGAGCGAACCTTGGCTCACGAGCCTTTTTCATCCTTTTTCAGTGAAACCCGGATTCATGAGGTGCTGGGGCTGAAGCATGTAGGTCCCGGAGTGTGATTCACCGATAGTTTGGGAATTTGTTGACTTACCCAAATTTGATGATTGGATTACATTTGATTCATCCAATGTTGACCGTGATTTGCCGGTGATTTGCTCCTTCCAGGGATGTTGTGTTTGTTTGTCGGCTGGGTTCTGCTTTAAAGCAATGTTTCGCAACGGTCAGTTGGTTTTGCCAGGCTGTTCGATGAGGGTTTCTACTTAAGGGTTGAACCACCTCGCTCCATCTCCGGAGCGAGACTGTTGGGAGTTTAATATGGACATTACTTTTGTGGGTTGTAGTTTGCCCCATTGAAAATGGTCAGCCCCAAAAAGCCCGGGTTCCATTTTTTGTACCAAGCCCCACTGGTCTAAATTGGGGGGCGGGTTCCCAGTGTTTCAGGTGACGAGGGGGCGACGGAACTCTGAGCCGGGGCCCTGGGCCATGGAATAACCAAGGATCGTCGGTTTATTTGGGAAGGACGAGAAAGGGACGAGCTATGAGAATTCGACAGTAAGTTTCCTGGTGGCAACCAGTATTTTTTTTTGTTTTGACTGTGGTTCACAATGCGGTTTGTCTCGGAATGGGGGGAGGGAGGGAATCCACAAAATGCATGACTTATCGTTGTTTGCTTGAATGCAAAAGACGTCATTACATGCGGCTATCAGTTGAATGATCTTAATCCCCTCCAAATGGTCCAGGAAACTTACAGCGAGGTCTCCTGACCGCCGAGCAATGCTGGATTACGGGTCAGGGAGAAATCCTGTTGCGCCATGCCCGCCACCCACACCCACTGCTTAGCTACACAGTATGTAGTGAGCTGGACCCCCCTCCCCCTCCATGATTGCTCCGAGCCGCGTTTTGAAATGCAAATTGCCTCATTCCGCCCTATATTCCAACCTCTCAGGGTCCAACCTACGGGTTACTTAGGGAGTTGCGGCCAGCCGCCAGCCCTTGATGGGGTTTCAGAGGTGGCCGTTTTTTTTGGGCGCAGAGCAACCTAAGTCATTTCAGATCAAGTCATTTTCGAAAGCAAGAATGGCTCCTGACTACCTCGAAGGATTCCCCAGAAATAGCGGACATAAGTCGCAGGCATTCTGATGTCCACCCCAAAAAATCCCCAATCAACAATCACGTCCCTGCAAGAGAGTTGGCCGGGTTGTGGCTGTAAACGACAGCTGCTGCACAGGGAAATTGAAACCGCAACCTCACAAAGGGTGTTGGTTTGCAACCATTTTCGCCCATGAAGGTCCCTTATTTGGGAAGTCCTTGTTTCGGGTGTCAATTCTAGCAGATTGGCTGCGATGGCTAAGGGCACTTGCTCTTTCAAAACTCGCCCAACTGAAACGCAGCCAGCTGGCTAAGCAAGAAAGAGTTCCAGTATTAGGGGGGGTGTTCCCCTTCACGAACACCCACGTATCAGGCTTTGATGAGTCTGGGGTCCAACTGCGGTCTGATGGACGAACTCCGCAACATTCGGTTTGGTTTATCCCAGTATTAGGGCTTAATGCAGAGTAGGAATTTATGTATCCGTGGTATCATGCCCCGGGTCGAGGGTGCGTTTGTGTCTGAAAACACAGCACCCAGGATTCCAATTCCATTCCAAACGGTTTTTGGGTCAGACAGTCGTTGCTTCCCCTGGTATCATGTCGCTTCCAGACCTCCAGTATCTTTCTTGGAGAGGGTTTCCTTTTAAAAGCAACTACCAACAACGGACTGCACTTTTTCTCCTGGACATCAACTGGAAACCCAGGGGTCTGGGCGGCAGGTTGGAGCGCTCGCCGGAACGGACCTTGCCCGCGCTTGAGGAGGTGCCTCCGGGGCCGGAAGGCTCGAGAAAGCCATGCGCAGGGAGCAACTGGACCCTCACATGGGTTTGGCGGCGGTGTGGTTTTTGTTTAAGGTACCCTCTCAGGTCGGTTTTGAAGCTTGCTGACTCGCTGACTCTGCACCCCAACCGCCCACAAGCAAGCGCCTTTAGCCACATGGGCTGCAACATGGTCACAATTTGAGATGTGAAGGGAACCAACGGGACAACCACCACGTCTTGGGGTTTCTATGACTGGAAGTGCTGTGGAGGAAGTATCAATTGACATTTTTGGGAGATCGCTCCCCGATCTGAGAAAGGGCCTCTGAAAGTGGCAGGAAATCACCATGCAGGCAATTGATTTGAGGAGCTCCAGCAACACTCCCCAAACGCTTTTCTGGGGTCTTTTGAACAATATTATACATGCTTTTCTGGGGTCTTTTGAAGATTATTTTGCATGTCAAGGTTCAATAGAGAAGGACCAGAATCAGACATATGTGTTTTGAAGGGAGCAGAGAGGAAGAGTCAGCAAACTTTGCGCCTTCGGAGCCCGGGCTCCGTTTCCCGGCGAGCAGCGCTCATGATGGACACTGAATGGAAGCACCTCCCTCTGCCCTATCAGAATGTGTAGATACAACACTTCGTAGGGGGTTCACACTTCACGCCATGTCCAAAGTCCACGCACCAGTTGAAAAAGATGAAACCCTACGAATGCTGGGAGACGGTGCGGCCTCAGGGAGGCCATTCCCACAGATTGACCTCCGACCCACAAGGAGATTTGTCTAAACATGAGGGTTTCCTATGTTTGTCTCCATGAGGGGACAATTCTCCGCAATAGTTGGTGGATGTGAATCCCCGTGGACATGATGTGCACCAACAGGTTCTCAACTTTAAGCATGCCGATGTGAATTCATATTATATATATATATATATATGATATGCGATGTAGGAGCTTCTCACAAAGCGTGTGTTCGTTATGTTTTCCTTCTAAAACCGGCAAACAACGGGTTTCCCAACAAAAAGACAAGCCCATCTACATATATACATGTATGTTTGTGTTCCTGGCAACTCTTCCGGTCAGAGCGTCAGTCCACGCATATTCGCTGGACGCAAGAAACACTTGGAAAGCCGATGTAATTAAATATACCCGATAAGACTTTCCAGATTGTTGGGAACATCGTATCATTTGCGGGAAGCTTGGCCGGAGTTTCGGAAGATTTCGCCGGATTGAATGGCGGGAAGCTTCGCGGCAGAAGCCACTGTACGCTAATGCCATGGCTAAGACTCCAGCTTGCAAAGTCGGAAACATGGCCAACTACCAGAATTTGGCTGGACATGTTCCACCAAGAAGGGGGCGTTTCTCTGGTGGGTTCCAATGGCAACGTGGGTGGGAGGGTATCTAATTCAAGAGGCTCACTCATGGCCAGCATCATTTTCCCCTGGTCAGGAGCACAGTTGCCCAGTGGTGCCCTTTTTTCTTTTTCTTTTTTTGGGAAGGGTTCCTCTTTAAAGTCACCCAGCCAAAAAAAGATGGCCTTTTGCTCCCATGGCCAGGGCATCTGAGGGACTCAGCACTTCGTCTTGTGGCCCCCCACCTGCCGCTGATGATCTGATGCTTCCGCCTGCCAGGTCTCCGAGACGGACAGCGCGGGACCTTCGCCCCACCTGCTGGGGCAAGAGAGCCCGTGCCCAAGCGGCGACGCGGTATTGGTCCGCGAGAGAGGTGGATTTGGGCCGCCTGTGTTGGTTCCAGATAGGCAAGCCAGTATAGTGTGTAACCCTTCGCCGCTGTCCTTCAAAGGGCCGCCATGGGACAGGGCAGTGCTTGCTGCATAAATCACGGTGTTTTATGTGTTTGCACAACTACAGGCCCACATGGCGGCCCGTTCGTTTTCCTTTTGGAATTGAAAGGGTTCCCTGTGTTACATCCTATAAGAGCATGGAATCAGGAGGTATGTTGCTGTCGCGCCAAGTATACTGAGCTCACTGGGGGTAAAGAGAGCTTACACACAATGCTATTTTCTGGCAAGAAAAAGGCAAAGGCCACCTCCATGGAAGTGATCAAAGCGGCGCAGCTTCCCCAGTCAGCCCACGGCCAGAGGCCCTCCGAGCGCTCCGAGCGCTCCGAGGCCGTTCCAGCAGCCTTGCGCGCTTCGAGCGCAGCGACAGCTTTTCGCTGACCCAGGCGGCACGAGGCGAAGCGGAGGGACGGGCGCACGGCACGCGGCACGCGTTGAGGTGACGGGGTCGTGCGAATGGGCACGACTGAGCTTAATGGCGGGTCTCCTCAGAGCATATTTTGATGTTTTATGTGAACAGAATCTGAAGATGTAATTATCAACCATCGGGTCGCGCCAATTGAGAATGACCCACCTTGGTATTGCACGAGACATGATTTCCCAAAGCTTCTAGGAAGCAAGCAAGTCTGGAATGAAGCTAGGCTTTGCCCAGCCAGAAGAAGTTCAAGGGAAAGCCCAGCTGCCCAGTTGCTCGTGAGTTCCCTGGATGTTACAGGTGGACAATTTCAGTGGCAGGCTGGCAGATTTGGACTTGCTGTTGGCCTATCCAGTGAGATGTTTAACGGACACCAACGTTCAGCCGCCCATTTTCAGCTGAATCAGGTACTTTGCGAGAAACGCGTCGGGGCCGAAGGACTGGACGAAGCGGCAGCGGCTATTGATGAGACGGTTTGTGACAGTCTCCGTGACCCCTTCTACCAATGCATTTGGCCCGGACAGTGTTGAGTTCATGGCGAGAGGTGCGGCTGGCGCAGTTACCTTCGTGTTTGGTGTCCATGCCGACGAAGCGGCAGCTTTGGACGTTGGTCAAGAGTGTGTCGAGCGATTCCCGCGTGCGCCGCCTGCTTGCCGTGGTTTGAAGACCTCTTCATTCCTTTGGAGAAGCTGTCTCAAACTGGCTTTGGCAAATTATGTTTGAATAGCCAACTCCTGGTCCAGAAGTTTCATCCTGGATACGCTACAATGAGCTCGCTTGGGGGTACAACAAAGTTATCCGCGGTGAAGGCCCCTGACTCAGATTCCTGAGTTTCTTTGTACATCCCTTTTGGGGGATGCAATCAATCAAAACTTCAAACCGTGCCTTCAGGAACTTCTCTTCAGGCGCCCTTCTCTTCAGAAACTGGTCAGACAAGATGGGTGAAGAGACATCGGCAATCAGCCCTTGGAGTGAAGGCTTCATTTAACATCCCTCCTTGCAAAATACGAGCCATGTTTACTCTACAAATTAACATGAAATATTAACAACAAGAAAAACCGTATATCTGTAAACATGATCGTTAGTGTGGGTTCTTGGAATAATTTGCGTCGCAAGCTCATGTAGTGGCAAGATCTGCAGAGTAACACCTGACCTCAATCTTTGTACAACTTTGTACGGTGATCTCTTCAACGAGAATACCTCCATCAAGGCGACTGAGGCTGCCTAAGCCAGGGCCACCGCAACACAAGGATTTGCGTTTCGACACCCCTGTTGGGGTGAAATCATGGGTGCTAAGCCTCCAGTTGCTAATTTCCCCAGGACACCAAAGATGGCGGGGATGGTTAAAACAAACGGGGAATGGCGGCATGGCGGGAATGGATGATATCTTGGAACCCTGCTAAGTGGAAACATGGACCAAAATCTGCGGTCCCCTGTTGGTTTGATTTTGACCCACACCCATATACTTGGCACGCAGAAAATAAACAGTCCCCTTCGTTGTGTGTAGGCGCCGGCTCCGCTGGCTGGCAGCCAAGGCCGCGAGGCCACTGGTTGACACGCGTTGCTTCTGGAATTCGCCTTGTTGGGAGACGGTCATTTCAAGAATACTGCTCTAAAACGGGCGGTTTGTAGGGCTGCGCGTTCATTTGCGTGGGAGTAACTCCGCGCTTGTGACTTCTGGGGGGGGGGGGCAAACGGCCTCGCCCAAATTATGGAGAAGTTAGCTCTAGGAAAACATGCGGTTCGTAACGACATATTCTGGCCAAATAGGTTGAAACAACGTTCTCGCAGTTAGATGCTTGAAATCGTTTCGCAAAATAGGTTGTCCTAAGGACAATACTCCATAAGCAGGCTTCAAACAACAAATGGACCACTACACCAAAGTATGTTTATGCACCAAATGTTGCTGTTTTCTTAAATAGGTGTTTGGCTACATAGGATGTTTCACAGAATACGTTCTTGCAAACAGACTTCCCCCCCCCTTCTGAGTTCTCTTCATGTTTCCTTGCAGAAACCAGGCAGCTTTAAGATAATGCGAAAGGAAGGCTCTGTCCCTTGCGTTTCCCTTTGCTTTCCCACCATCCGAAGGACCCCAACTGGTTTTGGGTAGACATGGCACCAAAAGGCTCTCCCGAAGAGGGCTTGCTCTACGAAATTGCTCGTTGGGCGGTAAGATATGGTATGCCCGTCCACCTGCTCATTTGCTCATAGGCTTTCTATACTTGGGGGCCGTGAGTTCGGACATATAAGCAGCCCTGGGATGAAATGAGATTGCTGTGTGCCTTCCGCTGCAAGGTCCGCCTCCAACCGTATCTGGGATATCAAGCTATGGGTGATATGAGGAACACATTTGGGAGGTGCACCGCAGAAGCACGGAGTCAAGTCCTCAAAAAGTTGGCAAGCATGCTCCGTTTGCCGAGTACACGAGGGGCGTGCTCACACGGATCTTTCCTGACAAGAGCATGAACAACCTCTGCATTTAGGTCGTGTTGCGGGTAACCACCAAAAGAGCTGCACAAACCATTTTGTCTGCGCACCGCTTGGCGCTGCTCGGTCACACAAACGATTCGCCGCGTGAAGGTGCCTTGATACTTTCCCAGCTTGCTTGATTTTGCCAGTCCAGTTGATCACCCGCACCAGAAGCCTGATGCAGAAAGAAGACCCTGTGATATTCATTGATGCACCTTGCGCATGAGCACAATGTTGTAGGGCTTAAAGGGAAGCTGCACGGGTTGTTTGCAACTCCGCGTTCATTCGATTCCATATGTTTGCTTTCCAAACCAGCTTTTGTTCCTGGTTGTTTTCTCTTACCCCGAAACTTATGTTAGTTATGTGATGCCATGGAATTTGGCCAGGGCTTCTCGAGAGAGCGAGGCCAATCAAGAACATGCATGCATCTACTCCGCAATGTTCCTTGGAACACCACCCCAAGGGCAGCCCCATCGATTTTGGCATGACAGTGATATCTGAGCTTCAGATCCTGAATTCCGAACATCCTGCACCTTGGCGGACCAAGCCCCGGCCATTCTTTGGTTGTTTCAGAGGGGAAACATAAACCAAAAAGAAATGATAGTCCATATTTGGAGAGGGTCCATCCCACCTGCAGACCTGACCTCAGCACTTCAGCTTGATTCATTGCTGCCCAGCAAATATATACGGTTCATGAGCGTTTCTGTTTACTAAAATTAAAAGCAACGAGGAACAACAAATTGACTCATGCACAAATGGAAGGTGATTTCTAAGCCGACGGACGGAAGCTGCTTTTGACCAAACGTATTTGAAAAGGCATCAGCCCACAGAGTCGCCCAAGTGAGTCAGTGTCCAACACCTTCCCACGAAGGATTCAAAGGGTGAGAATTCCACACCTAAAGATGTTACTAGTTTCTGAAGTCGTTTCAACATGAGGGAACCTTTGTGGGCAGACTCCCTTGCATTTTCAGACCACCCATGCGACAAGAAATCAAACGCTCAATACCGGGCCACCCCACACCTACAGTCAATGTTGCAAGCTGGAACCAACAAAAACTCCAAAACCCTGCAAACTGGGTGTCTCCTTTTTTTTGGAACCTCAAAATTGTGGTTTTCCTTTTGGTTTCCCCTTTATCACCGCCAAACAAGTAAACGCCCTCAAAAAAAAAACAGGACCCAACTCGACCCGTTCTGTGCCTCCCACCCCCCCCCTCCCCCGAGGCCTGGCCTGCCTGGGCCGCGCGCGCTTGTGCTTCGAGGCCTTCCTGGGGCGCACAGGCCGAAAAACCCGCGGAGGGGCGCCAAGGGGCGCGGAGGCAGCTGCCTGTCGAGCTGTTGGACGAATTCCGGGGGGAAATTCGTGGGACACGGGGATCGGTGGTGTCCATCTTGGCTTGAAAATATACCTTCTTTTTTTTTTTGGGGGGGGGTGGCTTTGATGGTAGGAGAATGGGGCCGGTGAAAGGCAGAGAGAGATGTTTCTGCTGGTCAGCAAGTGGTAGTTGTTGTTTCTGTGGGAATTAGGTTGTTTCCCCTTACACTTGGTGAATTTCGGGGGAAAACAAATTCGGGGCCAGTGACAAATTAGGCAGAGTGGGCCCAGGCAGAGCCCTTTGGTCGTTGAAAGATGAGCCGAAATTCGGCCGAAAATTGGTCAAGGGAATGTCAAGGGCTTCCTTCGATGCGACCAGTTTTCTGCCCACTGGGCTTGGGCCAAGGCCCCAAAGCGCGGGCATGGGAGATCATTTGCATGCTGGGATCTTGCGCTTGCGGGGGCCTTCTGGTTTTCTTTTTCAGATGGTTGGTGGGATCCATTTTTGGCTGGATGCTCCTTTATGTCTTGACTCTTGCCTTTGTGGCTGTTACCTTTGACGATGTTTTTGATTCGTGACCAGAAACTTGCCAGCCCTGTGGTATTTGTGCTCACCTCGATGAGCGGATGTTGATTGAACCGACATCCCGCTCGAGCAGTGGCAGCTTGCCCAGCACATACCGCCCTTCTCTCAAAATGGGACAACCCGACACGCTGGCTTGTCGGTTTCTTTTTGGCGTCCATTGAAACAGCCACAAGGGCGGTCCCCAGTTTTGCGCCATGCCATGGGTTTACGTCGACATGGTCACAGTTTCGCCAGGCGACTGAATCAGAGGATGGCCATCCGCACTTCGATTGTGGCCGGGGCTTTCCATTTGACCCGCTGGCAGGGGTCCCTATATGTCCCTCGTGGTGGCGAGAAAAATCACCTGTTGGGTCCATGTTTAGAGTGAGTTGCTTTTGGTAGGGGTGATGTTTTGAGGGGAAATGTAGTAAGCTGCAACCCTCTCAGATAGGATTCTGTATACCAAATCTTCAAGGGTCGAATTCCGTGGTCTGTTGGAGCAAATACAAGCATACTGGTTGTTTTCCCCTCAGACGCCAAAGGCCCTGGCCGAAATCTGCTTGACCCAGCGAAGCTTCCGAGCGGAACGCATGCGCTGGAGGTCATTTTTTGCCCTGTCGGCTTAGTCGCACCGCTTAAAGCGGATTGGCGTTGGCAAGTGACGGAGCCTTTGACCTTGTCTGGAATCTTCTTCCGTGTTTGATCGTTGGATATTTCTGGGCAGAGCAAATCGAAGACTTCCACTAGCCCCAAACAACGTTACTACCTCTTAGAGGTAGTGATTTTGAGGAAGTGGACAACCTGTTTGGGGGGTATAGCAGCCTCACAAAGGGAGATTGCAACCTCATCCTTTCAAAGGTTCCCCTGTCATACCGCTTTGGCGAATTATCGTAAGTAAGTCACCCAGAGAGTGAGATACAAAGCCAGCTGAGAGTCAGGAACCATTGTCAGAAGGACCATTGTCAGAAGGGGGGGGTACATCAGCTCGGGTTTGCCACAATGTTGCAACCTAGCAAGGGGCCCAGTGTCAGACACTTTCTCCGTCAAATATTGAGTTGCAAGGGAGCGCCAAACAAAGCAACTGTAGTTGGCCCTAAAAATAGGAGGGTGCCTTTGCAGTGCTCCGCCTCTTGACCACTTCAAACGGAAAGACTTGCAGTCGCCATGAATCAATTTTGCGCCGAAGGGGTGCGTAGGGCCGGACCACGGGGTTGTTCAAAGGGTTGAAGCCAACAGAACTTGCGACCATCCACTTCTTTGCCTGTTTTTTGCTGGGGCAGGCGGGCGGGTGCCTCATTCAAGAATTCAATCAAGCTTCACCTGACAGGGGACGCCATGTTCAAGGAGACGGATCGGAACCCTGAAAGGGCATCTTTCTTCGGTTCTCATTCCCAGGTCCAACATGAATAGATTCGGTTGCTCAGAATTTGCCCATGTTTAGTCATTCTGAAAGGTTGATCTCTATAGTGGCAACAAATCCTCCTTCCGCAAAAGCAGGCCACACAACATGGGGCCCCTTCGCTTCCGGCACCGGTTCTCATGGCACAGTCGCTGCATTGCAACTTCGCGCTGGGCGCTCCCCAAGATGAACGGTTGCAGGGATTCATTCAGGTGCAAAGCGGCCCGCAGGCCATGACATGATGAAGTGTTTTTTCCTTCGGTTCCCCTGCTTTATTTGCGTTGGTGAACTGTAGAGGAAGGGGTGAGTGACAGCAGCTGCGAAATGCACCTCAACGAGGGTTGTGGCAAAACGGTGCTTGACACGTGCGGCACTCGGCGGTGGATGAACCGAGTGTGGTATTTTCATTCATCTGAGACAGAGCCACAGCAAGGGGAACCATTGCAACCAAACAGCGTTTACCCTGGTTACGGCTCTCAAAGAATACAGGACCTTCATCACAGAGAGAGGTCGGCAACTGGGTATCCCACAAAATTCCCTTAAAGGATGCCGGGGATGGCTCATACCTTTCCTACTGAGAACCAGCAACTAGGAAGAACGCGAAAGCAGACATATGTGACACCTTGCCCAATGATTTACTCTATGGGGGTTTACTCTTCGGCATGCTTGGCGATCACACCTTTGTAGGCCCCTTCAAAATTGCGATGTCGCCGTCCTTCAGTCGATGTTGTTTTACCATTCGGTGGTCTGAATACAGCTTTGGCTTTCCATACAGACTGTTCTTCTGGGGTGCGACCTCAAAAGAAACATGCAGGAAAACCACCCCTAAATGACATGGGCACCTGGCTTTACGATTTCAGCATTGGGGCAGTTGACAGGCCAATAAACTGATTGGGTCAGTCTCAGAAATTTCGAAAGGTTTAAGCATGAAAACAAACCAACTTGCTGCCATCATCAACACAGGCTTCCATTTCTTTTTTGCCCCAAGCTCGACTGGGGGGGGGGGCGTAACATCTCTCCAGTGGGGCACATTGGTGTGGGCAGCTGAAACCTTTTGCTCGCTTTGATCGCATGCCATCCCCAGAAATCCTGTATTGGGTGGGGGGCGGGTGGGTCCGAAAGACCTCAAATGACCTCACATTGCTAGACGAGACTCGATAGTGGTTTGGGTGGTGGAACCCATCTAAGGAAGACAAGTCCTGTCAACTGGCGCTCGGATGCTCTTTTGATACTGTTTTGCTTTTCCAACCCCAGACTTGCTGGTTCTCGAGAAGGCAGGGATGGAAGATGTGTCATGCCCAACCCGGGAAAAGCATTCTTTCCTCCTCCCGTTCAAACCCGGTCTCTTCTGCATCTCATGGGCCTTTGGTATGGGCGCGACAGTTTTTTGCTTCAGGAGAGACAGCTTTTGGGATCCCTCAGTAGGTTCTTTTGCCGAGTTGGTGTGTATATCCCGACCCAAGCCTTGTTTGGCTATTTTACGCAAGGGGCGGTTGTTGAGACCTGTTTACGGAGCGTTGCGGCCGCACCTATGAAGGCTCCTTTAGGGGTTTGCTTTATCGCGGGTTGGTTAGTCGTGTGTTTTTTGGAAGCAATGCGTTTCCCATGGTCAAGACGCTATTGCTGCCCTCAAGCGCCGATCTTGCTTGAGCAAAAGCTGATGTGTCATGGCGCAGCAGGACACATGGCATCACTGAGCCTGCACCTTGTAGAGACAGGACCGCAGTTGTGGCAGTTGCCATGCCACATGTTTGGTTCCAAGAAGCTTCAGTTGACCAATCCGAAGCACCTCGGCCAAACACTTTGCACACAAGCGACATTACAAAGGCCGGCATTGCAGAAATAGAGCACGCTCCAATGCACCGACGCCCTTCTGCAATTGGAACAGCCTCTCCGACCAAATAGTTCTCAGTTTGGTCTAATCTCGATTCCTCCTGGTTATCTTGGTACAATGTGTAGAAAAGACTCAAATTACAAGTTTAGGGTCGAACATTGACCAAGCAGTGGATGAACGCCAACCTTGGATTCATGCCCCCCCACATGGATCATTTCTTTGAACGGGGATCTTTCACGCCTTTGACACTAGTCCAGCGGGGTCAACCATTGGGACCATCAACAACACTTTGACCTAATTATGAGCAAAGAAAAATGACCAGCCATCAACCGCATCTCTGCCCTATTACCAAGGAAAGTATCAACCATCTCACACATCATATATCTGCCATATATATATATATATTAATATTAATACATATATATATATATATGCGGGATAATTTGGAGCTGCGGGCTTGGGTTCGGTGTGTTTTCACCTTGGCCCAGCCCCTCGCCTGGGGGCAACCCGCTCCCGTGGGATTTGGGATGGCGGAGCTCCTGGCAGCGCCGCTGGAGAAGTCGGAGATCGAGGAGCTGAAGGCGCTCTTCCCGGACTTCCAGGGGGAGGTGCCTGAGGAGAGGCTTTGGGGTGGAGTGGGGGGCGTGGGGGGGGGCGGGTGGGGGGTAGATGTTAGAAGCGATGTCTTTTTTGTATGATTGGCTTCGGTTTTCAAGATCGTTGATGGAGGGGTTTATGATAGACATAATCTGGGTATGTGTGAAAATAGGGGGCTTAATCAAGTGGCGTTTTGTTTGCTCTTTTAAACCACTGGTTCCCCAAGTCTCAGAACTTATGCTTGTGTAAATTTGAAGGTTACGATGAAATATGAAGCAGAATCTGAAGATGTTATTTTTGGCATACCGTTTGGGCCAAGAAATGCTTGGTCTTTGAGTGTACCCGTTTTTGGAGTAGTTTAAAGAGAATGTGGAAACCCACAGGGTCCCTTTTTTTGGGACGCCCAATTGACGTATCGAAGGGCGGCCACATTGTCCCTGTGCGGCTACGAGGTAAATCTCACTCAAGGCTTCCAAAATATCTGGATCGAATCTCATGCGGCTTTCCAGTTGGGTTTGTTCTTTTCGAGCCATAGCCCGTCTTTGTCTTTCTTTTGAAGGGAGGCCACTCGTGCTACTTGGGGCCGGCCGGGCTGCTGAGCGCGCGCGCAGGAGGCCGCCTACTGGAAGAAGTCGGACCTTGAGCTGTTCATCGCCAGCAACGGCCAGTTGCGGCCAAAGGGCCCGGCGCCCGTTGAAAGAAATCGAAGACATCGGAAATCGCTGACCCTCAACATGGAAGTGCACAGACCCCTGTAGAAAGACGACTTTCCTCTTGGAAAGGCCCTTTTTGCACTTCCGTGTTAGTTGGTGGGAGGGTGCCTCGTTATTTGTGTTTGCAACTTGCTTGGGTCAACATGTGGCGCCGTCGTACGTCTTTGCCCTTGACTATACTGATGATGGGTGTGAATATAAAAATCCTAGGTTGTGTGACAGCTGGGCAGCCGGGCACCCCGATTTTGGTTGACTCCCAAAGGAAGCAGAGGGACTCCGGACAAAAGGCTTACTTGCTTGTAGCCTTTTGTTTTCCAGAACAGTTCCTCTGTCAGAATGGCAACGAACTGATCTCAGCCAATTGACTTTGGGGCTCGGAGCCATGTGGCCCTGGCCACTTTCTTTCACTCGTAGGGGCTGTCTCTCTCTGTGCGGAAGGTGCGTTCAACACCCGTGTTTCGCTGGGCGTGCAAAAGCAACCCGCAGTCCTGCCGTTGCTGTGGCCGATTCGGCCTGCTTTGGCTTATAGGGCTTATGGAGTAGGATCAGCAAAGTCTTCACTGTACAGCGCACTGTGTTCCTAGATGAACCAACCGACCATGTGATGTTTTGAGGCGTGTTCCTGGTTCCTTCAGCACATTTGCCAACGTGCTTCATGCGTTTGTGGGCGTTCGTTTGGGCTGTGCCATTCCCTTGTTCCGACCTTCTTTCATCGTGTTCCTTTTGTTCATACGTCCCATTCTCACCCCACCCCCTTTTGTTGGGTGGGTGGGATGGTCATCAACCTTTCGGGGTCATTTGGTACCAAGAAACCCGGAGGGTAGATGTGTTCAAGTCCAAGCCTTATTCGACCTGCGGCTCCAGGACCAATTTTCTACCCCAATCGTATCCTTGCAAAGCAGCCAGAAGGGGAAGAAAGCGAGTATTTCAGACATATTCTCCTCATTTCCGCGTTTTCTGGCGCATTGTTGTGAAAAAGATGCTTTCCGCCAAAGAGGGGCCCATATTTCCCCATATTTCCCCCCGGGTTTGAACCTTCCGTCTTAAGGCGAAGCCCCGAAGGCGGCCAGCGCGTTCCTGTCGCGAGCGCGCCAGGCGAGTGAAGGGGATGAAGGGGTTGGTGGGGTGGTTGGTCGATTGTGATTGAAACGGAAGACATTTGCCCTTCTCAGCCTTCGTTTTGGGCATAGAAATTACAAGTCGCAGATTCTGACCAGGTGCGACTGTGGAAGACATTTGCACTCTAATCAGCCTTTATGTTTTTGTTGGCCATAGAAATCACCAGTCGCATAAATTTGACCAGGTGTCTCACCACTTGGTGGCTTCCGGCCATGCGGATTAGCTTTTTGGCTTAGGGTTTTGGGGTTTAGTGGTGGTTTCCATTTAACCCAATTTGAAAGTGAACCTTTTCGCGGGGGATCTGACAGGCGCTGGCCGAGCGCAAGATCGGGGAGGCCTCCCAGGATTGGGGCGAGGGGGTTCGCGGGTTGCAGGTCTTGCGTTTTCGCATTTGGAGTTCGTGGTCGATGAGGAATCGCAGCCGCAAGTTTTACTGGAAAAATAGTACTTCACGAGCAGCTTCAACATGATTCGATTCAGTAGGTTTCGGGCACTCAATGGAAGGCTCAAGGTGATCCATACAGTCAGGAATGCCCGGCGTTTGCATCTTCTGTGCCGCTGCAATCTCGAGCCGAGTTTTGTTAGAAACCTCATAGCAGCCACAGAGCCGGAACAGTCTTGCTGTTTTTCTATGTAATTTGCCTCTCTGATATTTGTGACTCTCTTTCACACATGTCAGGTTGCACGCTTCGTCGAGCGGTCGCACATAATTAGCCTTCTCCCACAAAAACCGGTAGTCAAAGTCAAAGTAGAAGGCGGAAGACGGCTCCAGGGTCCAAGACGGCGCCGTACACCGGCCAGAAAGTCAAAGGGCGCTGCTGGAATGGTTCTAAGCCATGTTCAAGGCAATTCGCGAGCCCCAAAATTGCCTGCCCCAAATTTATCGAATTTATGCCCTTTGCCCCCGCACCATAAAGATGGGTTGGCACCTCCCGAGTTTGAAGAGAGCATATGAGCAACTGCAAGCTTGTGGGTTGGTCTATTGGTTTCAGGGCGACCAAACCAAAGTTCCCTCCAGAATCCCAGGGGTCCCATATCGAAGAGTTCGCAAGCTCTGGGTTTGTCCGTTGGGGTGTAGGGCCGACTGCTGTGAGGAGTATTTGTCCTGGTGCCGGCACCTACGAGCTGGCAGCAGCTATCAGCCGGCGGCGCCTTGGCACCCAAAAACGCGGCGCGCCATGTTTTTCTGTTTGCCCAGGCACGTGGGTTGCTTCCTTTATTCCTTTGAAATGGCAACTACCAACAACAAGGGTGCAATAGGGTGCTTTGTGTGCCAGTGGCCACTGGGGGTCTGGGTGGGGGCCATTTTTTGCCATACAATGGGAAACCACTTGAAGTGACAAAGTAGTCATGGGAATCAACCACTTTGGTATTTACAAAGGGCTGCCTTTCCTTTTTATTGTAAAACAATTGCAGGCTGACTGCATTTGACACAGAACCCGAACATCTACTATTTGGTGTTCCCTGGGATTGGGGCATAGCACAATCATGTTGCTTTCATCAGCCCCCTAGCCGACAGAAAGCCATTTGGGCCATGTCACTTTCCAGGGTTCCAGCCAGGGTTCAGAAAAACGTGTTTCAACAACCAGACTCGTTGCTGCAAACGGACACCCAAAGCAGGTTGCTTCAACAAGTGTAGCTTAAACCTGCTGAAAAGAAATGGGCCAACCCGCCCAACTCTGGTTCCAACCCCGTCACTCCGAGGCTCCAGTCAGCTTGGCATGGCAAATCGCAAATCCAGCCGTCCTCTCGAAGTGCGATCGGCGTGAAAGTTCGATGCGGGTGGGTCCCTTTCAAATACAGTTGTGGGGATCAATCGGGGTTTCTCCAACCACTGTGATACTTTTGGAAGTCCCCCTTTATATGAAATAGTCTTTGGGAATCCCTTTCTGTTGTATCACAGAAGTGGTCATTCCCCACAGCCCTGCTTTCAAAGGTTGGAGAGTTGCATCCAGATCGCTTTCCTCCGAGAATCCAGAGGTCCTTTGGAGGAGTTCGTCTTGTAGGGCCAAATGTTTGGGCTTTTTGTCGCAGAGGTCGTGCGACCCTGAGGCACTCTGACCCAAACTTGTTGCACTAATTTGCTTATTTGATTGCCTGGATGCTATAGATATCATCACATATCATCACATTGCACTTATTTGTCTATTTGATTGCCTGGATGCTATAGATATCATCACATATCATTACATTGCACTTATTTGTCTATTTGATTGCCTGGATGCTATAGATATTATCACATATCATCACATTGCACTTATTTGTTTATTTGATTGCCTGGATGCTATAGATATCATCACATATCATCACATTGCACTTATTTGTGTATTTGATTTGATTGCCTGGGTGCTATAGATATCATCACATATCATCACATTGCACTTATTTGTCTATTTGATTGCCTGGATGCTATAGATATCCTCACATATCATCACATTGCACTCATTTGTTTATAAGATTTGATTGCCTGGATGCTATAGATATCATCACATATCATCACATTGCACTTATTTGTGTATTTGATTGCCTGGATGCTATAGACATCATCAGATATCATCACAGTGCACCTATTTGTCTATTTGATTGCCTGGATGCTATAGATTTCATCACATATCATCACATTGCACTTGTTTGTTTATTTGATTGCCTGGATGCTATAGATATCATCACATATCATCACATTGCACTTATTTGTGTATTTGATTGCCTGGATGCTATAGATATCATCACATATCATCACATTGCACTTATTTGTTTATTTGATTGCCTGGATGCTATAGATATCATCACATATCATTACATTGCACTTATTTGTCTATTTGATTGCCTGGGTGCTATAGATATCCTCACATATCATGGCATTGCACTTATTTGTCTATTTGATTGCCTGGATGCTATAGATTTCATCACATATCATCACAGTGCACCTATTTGTGTATTTGATTTCCTGGATGCTATAGATATCATCACATATTATCACATTGCACTTTTGTGTTTATTTGATTGCCTGGATGCTATAGATATCATCACATATCATCACATTGCACTTATTTGTCTATTTGATTGCCTGGATGCTATAGATATCATCACATATCATCACATATCATCACATTGCATTTATTTGTCTATTTGCTTGCCTGGATGCTATAGATATCATCACATATCATCACATTGCACTTATTTGTGTATTTGATTGCCTGGATGCTATAGATATCATCAGATATCATCACATTGCACCTATTTGTCTATTTGATTGCCTGGATGCTATAGATTTCATCACATATCATCACATTGCACTTGTTTGCCTGGATGCCATAGATATCAGCACATGTTAGTTGAAAGGGGACGGACAATTGATGACTTTGTTGAGTGATCCGAAGAGATTCTGTGAAGGCGCTGAACTTGGCCACAAGTCAAGTATCCATTCTTGCACAGGCTTCGCTCTGCTTTCCCCCAGAAAGTCATGTGCTTTCAACCTCACATATTGTAAAAGGCTAGCTGAGAGTCAGGTGTCTTGTGGTGGGATGGTTTCTCCCCAGCTGAACGCTCTGCGGTCTTCAGGCTCTGGAGCGGTTTCGGAGATGGGCGCTAGGGTTACCACCTGAATCTAGTTACTATTAGCTTCAGGTCAGTTTGTGTCCAAATAATTGTGCTTCCCCATTCGCCCCTCAGTCACAAAGTGGCCATTCCGACCTTCCGCGCCCACTTTGATCTCTTCGTTTTTTTTTGGGTGGGTTGCCCTTCATCCACGAAAGAAGTCGTATTTGTCACCCCGCAATATCACGATCAGGGTTCTACGTAAATGATCAACATCGGTTGTGGACTTTAGTCCCGTTTCAAGGAGGGCGAGTGTCCATGTAAGCTCGAACACTCCAACACCGCCACGCCAAAACTGACTTGTTGATCATTTTCCGTTGATTTGGTGTGGCTGGAACCAACATAAACTTCGCACTTATCCAAACTGTCGGTGTCTAGCAGCTTTCCTTTCTCGATCAGGACTTTTTTAGATTTGCCCTTCCACTCTTCCACCCCCCACCCCCCACTCCCACCCCCACCCTCCGCCCCCCCCCCCTCCCCTCCCTCCTCTCCCCCGCGCTGACTCGAGGTGGCCTCGTGCAAGCCGGTGGCCTCGGCCCCAAGTTGCCCCGCGGTGCCGCGCAACCCGCTGGTGGTGCCCTGCCCGCGACTCGACTCGACCCGAAGGCCCGAGGTCCTGGAAGGGAATGTCTATTTATATATATATATATATACAAATGTGTTTAGACACATATCTATACATTAGATTCATGTCTATATATATATATATATTAGATTCATGTCTGTATAATATGTATATACACATGCATAACCACACATATATATATATATCTATTCATATGCTACCCGCCCCCCTTGAAATACTCAGGATTTTGGCAAGAACTCAGGGTTTTTGGGCAGACTGGGGGGGAACTCTGAAGTGAATTGACAGGACGAGCAAGGCAAAGTCCAACCCAGCAAAAGTTAAGCTCAACGTTCAAAAGCTCGAAAGTCAAATTGGCGTGCGAGGTGCATTGAAAGTCACATTGGAGTATGCGACGTGGACAGTGGCAGCCCCAGTTCAAACAGAACAACCTTTCAGCACAAGAGTAGTACACGAAGTAGTTTTTGACAACTTTATCGCGCCTGTAACAGCTCTATTATTTGGTTGTATTATTTTTGTTTGACACGCAATTCAGCAAATCAGCAACTTGGGGGAAAGGAGCTCAATCCTACTTGCAACTGACATCCAAATCAAATATGAATGTGCTTCATGCCCGCGCAGTTGCATTCACATGTTAGTTCAAGCATAATTTCATATATTTTCTACGATTCTAATCGCGTGTACTTACATAAAAATTGCAAGGCAGCTATCGCAGTTGTGCGACATTTGTCTAATACGATTCAAGTATGGTCAATAACAATTATTGAAATTGAAACTGTAGAGCCTCCGGCTCACTCCGCCGACATTGTCCTCTCCCTTTTCTCCTTCTTCATCTCTCCCTTGTCTCCCTTGTGTGTTCTGTTGTCCTCTCGCCCTCCCTCCGCTCCCAATCCTCCCCATCCCTCTCTCTCTCTCTCTCTCTCTGTTTCTCTGTGTCTCCTTCCTGTCCACACCCCTCTACAGAAAAAGGGTACCCTCGTTCTAACCTCTCTACTGGAGTCTCTCTCCCTCTTTCTCTCTCTTTCTCTCTGTCTCTCTCTGTCTCTCTCTGTCTCTCTCTGTCTCTCTCTGTCTTTCTGTGTCTCTCTTTCTCTGTCTCTCTCTTTCTCTCTCTCTCTCTCTACCTCTCTCTTTCTCTGTCTCTTTCTCTGACTCTGGCTCTGTCTCTGTCTCTCTCTCTCTCTCTCTTTCTCGCTCTCTCCCTCTCTCTCTCTCTCTCTCTCTCTCCCTCTCTCTCTCTCCCTCTCTCTCTCTCTCTCTCTCCCACTCCCTCCCTGACTCTCTCTCTCTCTCTGCATTGCAGCGTCACGTCCCCCCTGAGTTGCCTCGATGTCCGGGCACTGCCCCTTCATGACCCTGAACTGTCATCTCACAACTGGCTTTCCACTTGATTTCCCCTTCATGTCCTTTTCACGTTTCTCATGATGTCCCGGTCATGTCCCTTCCATTCCTTTCAACTCCCCCTTCATGTCCCTGACATTTTCTCGGTATGTCCGCTTCATTTTCCATGTATGTCCCGTTCTTGCGTTGCGAGTCATTTCCCTACATCTCCCGTCGTGCCGATTGGTTTCCTTGTGCTTTGTTTCCCTTTCATTCCCCCTGCACTCCCCTTGTTTTCATTTCTGTCCCTTTCATGTCCCTTTCAGTTCCCCTTTGTTTCCCTTTCATTTCCCGTTGCTTTCCTGTCATGTCGACTTCCTATTTCCTCCCCTCATTTCCTTGCACTTCCTTGCACTTCCTTGCATTTCCCCTTTGCTCCCCAGTATTTCCCGCAAAAAAACACGGTGTTTCCAGCGTTTTCGCAAAGAGGACGTCCAAAAACACAGAGTTTTTCCAGTGATACCAGGGCAAGCCATTGTGGGCAAACATGTGCAAACTCATTTGTGTTTGCCATGCCCATTTGATCATGTCTTGCGCCGCCCAGCTGCCTCTGTGCCGCTACCAAGCACGAGGACTGGGTTTTCCGTGAATGGTAATTTTCCGTGAATCTGGCCAAACGGATGATGACAGTTTTGAAACCAGGAAGTTCGTAGGAGTCAGGCAAATTGTGGGACTCCCTTTGTTCCGGAGTTTCGGTGGCTCCGACAAAGGTTTTTTTCATCAGTCACTGGCAGGACCAAACAGCAAAGTCAAATGAAATTCATCAATGAGTGTGCCTTGGCATTTTGTTCCAACGGCCACCGCCGACGCCGCCCTGGGGCAGTGTTCTCACCCCGGTCAACGTTCTTTTCACAAACATCGTTCTCTTCCCAGATGATTCTTGTTCTCTTCGTTGTCACACGCGGTCTTTGGGAGCCCCCGTGCGCCAAGCTCAGGCGCATTTGGCTGCGGAGGTCCGCAGGTTGCAGCCCTGTGCTCAGCTAAGCGCCCCAAAACAGCAATCCTTAAAGCATATTTTGAAACAATCTAAACACATTT
The DNA here is from genome assembly GCA_963377175.1 of Effrenium voratum. NCBI lineage: Eukaryota > Dinophyceae > Suessiales > Symbiodiniaceae > Effrenium > Effrenium voratum. The sequence continues at coordinate 914,820 of CAUJNA010000680.1, read as the reverse complement.
TGAGAAAACATTTTTACTTACAGCATACGAAAACGAAAAATGGAAAATGCAGTACATCTAAACATTTATATGTTCTTTCTTTTTTAGCAAATATCTGTTTTCAACAGAGATAAATATATATATATATAGCATTTTAAGAAGAAGTATTCAATAAGAAACAACATATTCAACAATTCAATAACAAGACTTAATAATTAAGCATTTTCATATTGCTCTCTTCCAGATGACACTCCCTTCCCAGACGCCCTTCCCTTCCTTCCAGGTGACGTTCTCTTGCTAGATATCGCTCTCTTCCCAGCATCGTTCTCTTGTGGTCGGCGGTTCTGGGTAACTGCCATTGTTTTCTGTCCGGGGCTGCCTTCACCTAAGAATGTGAAGAATTGGAAGTGTGAAAGAGAATGGGCAGGGGTGGGCTATGAAGATCGCCCTGCATTCGGGCTAAGGTTCTTACTAGATAGGTCATTCTCGTTTTTTCCCGAGCTGTTATACAGAGGGTGGCGCTGAGAGGTTTTGAGGAGAGGTTTACCACCCGGGTTCCTGAGGGACCACCTTGTGGACCGGGCCAAGGGGTTGGAAGAAAATATCGTTCTTGCCAGGGGCAGCACACTGAGCATTCTATCCCCTTTGACATGGGCACACCTTTCACACCCACATGAGACCCACGGAATCCTACCATCGGCTTTGCTTTCTAGTGCTCTGGCGCCAGTACAATGTGTTTTCCATAAGTTGCAAAACGCATAACATGCAATCCAAAGGTGTGCAAGAAAAACTCAATGGGGAAGAGATGCTGGCGACTGGATCGAAACAGCTAAGGGCCAGGTAAACGCTTGGGGTAAAGGCTCACTTGAAAAAAAATCACGAACACATGTCTGAAGGCTGAGCAAAGACAAACAGCTGCTGAGGGGTGCTAGGAGGGCACGGATGGCTCGTTTGTTGTACAGATGGCTTTCTTGTGTTTTTCTGCATTTTCGGGCAAGAATTGGCAGAGCTATTCGGAATGGGCAGCTTCAACTTAGAACGTTGGTGACTGCGCGCAGGTTGGCGAATCATGGGTGCATCCGAGATCTGTGAGAATTCAGTCTGGTTTTCTGGGCCAGCCTGCGACAGGACACTGCCGCTACGGCTCACATTGCTGGTTCAGGTTCCGGGTTGTCCGGGCGGGCCGGGTGCAATGTTCGCACTGAGATTCCAACGACCATTTATGGTCGATGTTACAAAGGCCAGTCTTTGCATTAAGGGCATTTTTGCAACATGCCTTACAAACACTCCAAAACAGCCAAATTTTGCTATTTATACGTGTTGCTTTGCAAGCTTTTATTCTTCACCCTCATCGCTTGGAGATTCGCTGTGTCACTGATCGGTTCAGCCTCGAGGGCGCGTGATAATTGGCACTTTGTCAAAGCTTCTAATAGGGTAAGCTATTCCAGGGGCCAGGGGCAATCTCGCCAGTGTTTCAGCACCGCTTGAGGACGCACCAAGTGTAAACATGCGTGCAGTACATATGCTTTCATGCGTCCGATGAAAGCCTTGAAGACGGTCGGCGATCATGTTGTAATTTGCCAAAGCGAAAACCACGTGCAAGTTCCACGGCAAAACTACGGGGTTTGTCTTCGGTTTGTCCAAGGTTTCCTCTTTCTGAACCCAGAATCCTCATGAGAAAGTACGTGGGGGACCCCCCCCTCCATATATATATATGGCGCCCCCCCCTGGAATACTCAGGTTGTTGTTCAAAAGACAAGGGGGGTGCTGTAAAAACGCATGTAGAATTCACTTTCCAGCTTCTAAAAAAGATGCTGTAACAATGCGCTCCTTTTTTAGACTCAAATTCTAGCATCAGAACTGAGTGCAATCCAGGATGTGCTATAGCACGTGCTGACACGTATCAGTTTGTCATAAGTATGTATATATGTGTATGTGTACACATACATATTAGCATACATATACACATATTATACATATACACATATATTTGAGGTTGACTGAATGTGAAGCAGAGCCTGAAACAACACTTTTGGCGTGCCCTCGGGTTGGGCTGAGGTGTGAGGTTCAGTCAAACATCTAGCAGCCAATGGTTTATTTGGGAGGAACGAGAAGGGGGAACTCACTAAATGTCCCACGAAGCCAAAGGACTCTTCCCAAGTCCTGTTGCGAAATAAGTGGTTTCACAGTGAGCACATGTGTTGGTGGGATGGAGTTGTTGTTTTGTCCGTTCGAAAGAAGAGGTTGGTTGGGTTATTGGGTTAGCTGGGTTCTCAACAGTCCGAAATGAGGTAATTTCCTTTCAACCAATTCCTTGGCATTGGGGAGGTTATAGTAGCAAGGCATCGCTTGCTTGAAAGGTATCAGATTGCGCCAATAGTATGCGCACAACAAATCCTTGTTTGTTTGCTCGAAAGGCCACCCTTGGTCAGTTCCGAGGAAAGGTTGGTTGGGCTATCAAGGCGTCCTGCAACCAAACAGCTGAGATACGGCCCCTGATCCGGTCCGAGAAAACAAACGGAAAGAATTACCTAAGAAATACAGCACCTCAGAACTCAACTACCTTCTGCTCATCTAAAATGGCGTTAAAACGTTTCAGCCGATCCGAAGAAAGGTTTGGCTTGTCCAAGTCAAGTTTCCCCCTTTTTGTCTCCAACTCCAAGGCAACCAAGCCTCCAACAAAAAAGACACACACAGAGATGTTGTATAAGTCAGCATTTCCCTGTTTTCTCCAACCCCAAGAGTACCGAGCCTCCAACAAGAAGGACACACGCAGACAAGGGCCGCAGATTTTAGTCCATATGTTCATTCACCTGGGTTCCGAACTTTGGGGTTACCCCTATTTTCGCGTTTTTTCCCCCACACAGATGTTGCATAAGTCAGCATTTCCCTTTCCCCAACCCCTAGGGCACCGAGCCTCCAAAAAAAGCCGATGGTGTTTTCCCCCCCTTCCAAGGAAGGCTTGGTGCGGCCAGCCCTGGACTCTGGACTTCTGGCGGCTCCATGGCTCGCAGATGTGGTGGACCTGTCGCTCCAAGTCCCCGGCCTTCGAGCGGGACCGCAAGGGGCAGGACACCGCGGACGTGGAGGGCTCCCCCAGCGACTAGACCTCTAGAGGGCTGGCTTTATAGGTGTCCTTAGGTGAGCCTGGTTAACATTCCAGAAGACCAGGGCCATCTAGAGTATTTTCCAAAAGGCCACCTATGTTTATGAGTTTCTGTTTGTGGCTCGTGGGGTGTTTCTTGCGGTGTTTGGGTCTCTGATTGGGTGTTGTGTGTTTTTTTTTTGGGGGGGTGTTTGTGTTTCACGATGTGTATGTGTGTGTGTTTGCAGTTTTCAGGTGGCGTCCTCGAAAGCCATTTTGTTGGCGCCTGTTTCCAGGCGAGTTGAACAACATGCGTAAGACTAAGGGCCCATGGGCCATGTTGCAACGGAGACCTCCATAAAATCAACCCTTGGCTCTCAGGGTTTAATGGCAGTCATGTGGCAAACCCTTTGAGTGGCCTTGGGAGCTGCTTATAAGGTGACAGTCGGAGTAGGGAAGGAAACGGCGCGTGGTTCCATGACGTGCAAAATCGAAAAACGACACCAGACTTGGGTTGAGAGACGAATTCATCGTCTGTTCGCAGGCTTGTGGACGCCTCGCGGAGCAACTGTTAGGCTCCTCCCAGTCGAAACGGCGGGGAACCCCACGGTTTTCTGCAATTCAACAGGTCTCTGAGCAATCCCACGGCAATGGGTATCGTTTCTTCGCTTCAGGGTATGGAGTTGTTCAAAGGGAATGGCGATCCGGGCCCCAATTCTGGGATGCTTGCTCGTCCAGAGGCCGCCCACAAACAGGAGTGCGGGTAGCTGTCTTGAGATTTGCGGAAGTCTCTTTCCAAAGAAGTTGTTTCAAGTTATTTGGACGACCACCCCCACCCCCCCACCCCCCCTCCCCAACAGAAAAAAAAAAAAACAACAGTTTTCATCGGTTGTCCCTTCAAGACAACCCCAAAAATGATAATGAGAGCTTCCGACAGCGAGCCTTAAAGTCACCTGAAAGTGACCGAACATGTCACCTTAAGCCCCCCCTCCCCCCTGCGCACCTTGATTCCTTCCGCAGCCAGCCTCCTCAGGCGAGTACGTGGACTATGCGCGCCTGCTGCAGCAGATGGATCCCCAGTGCTCGGAGGAGTCCGGATCGGTTGGTTTCTGACTGGTTTTGGAGAAAGGTAAAGGCTATATGTCTGTTAAGAGTTGGAACCACCACGCAAGTGGCTTGGACATGCTTCTCCCCGCCCATGAGCCTTCAGACCCAGGTAACAAGCAAGCCCAGGTGGGATCCCTTTCGGAACCCGAAAGCGGCCGGAGACGCTCCGATTTGGGAGAGCGGCATTTTGAGGACTTGAACAAGTGAAGCAAAACAGGTTGCCCTGGACACCGAACTGTACAACACTAACGTGCCAACCTGCAAAAAGGCCCAAGGTCGACCAAACAGCCCTTCCCAGAAACAAGCCAGGTTTGGGCATCCCTCAGATATGTTTTTGGACACACCTCGTCCGACCGTTTTCCGCCTCAGGAGAATGCCTTGGCGTATCCCCGGCTGATGATGGATGGGCGGCTTTGCTTAAGCAAGTCCGGATCTCATCCCCCGACAACTCCCTTAAACCCTTCCACAAGGGTGGAAGTGGATGCTGCAGTTCCCGATAGATGTGGCTTACACCATCCATACCTCTAAACACCCATACCTGGAAGTACCTTGAATTTGGCAACCCAAAGTCTTTGTCAGATTGCTCCCGTGTTTCATGCATCTCACATGCCATTTGAACCCTGAAATGTGCCCCAAACACACTAACCCTTATAACTCAGCAAATGCCATGACTTCCAAAGGCGAGTGATTGTGACTCACGAGATGCCTTGATGCCAAATGGCAAGCCATGTCAAGTCATAACATGAGAAATCGACAACATCACCACGGGAGCGGTTTCGCGGCATCCGTTTTATATGTTTTGCGTCGGTGCAGGTTGAGGGGTACTGGAGTTTCGTGTTTTTTTTTTGCTGGTTTTCCAATCGGTTTTTGTCGTGGTCGTATTGTTGAATCGTTACACATGCGCTCATGCGCTCATGGACCCTCGCTCGCCATGGACCTTCCCGTCATCCGAGTTCTAGGGACTTCGCACGGACCTTGCCCCCTAGATCGTGAGCCAAGACTCGGGGTGAGTTTCCGGGAAAAAGAACGAAGAAAAAAACCACTTTTTGGTGAAATAGCTTGGGTCCCAATTGTCAACATCAACTTCATGTGGGTTACATCGAAGTCCCGCACCTGGCAGCCTGGCAGCTTTGTTTGAGGTGGTGCCCGTTCATCAGCACAGAGGGCCTGAGGCTGCTGGAGAGGCACTGGAAAGAGTTGGCACCGCCAGGCGGGGAGGGAGCCGGAGCAAAGGAAAATCCGGCGGACAATTCGAGTGGGAAACAACCTGGTGAGCGTCCTCAAAAGGGAGAATCCCAACCATAAATGGGTGCCTTCGCCCCCTTATTTAGGTTTGAGTACATCATGTTGATACTAGGTTTGTGACTCAGGTGGCCCCGTTTCGAGGAAGGTGGAACATTGCTGTTACATGTTAAACAGGTCGGATTTCCAGAACCCAGATGAATGGGTGCCTGGTTGACCGATATGGGGGAGACCACCAGTCTGGCATGCAATCCGGTTGCTTTTAGCGGAAAGGAACCTAGTCAGCACTTTAAGCAAGGGCTAATATAATTATTTCGCCTTCACAATAATAGAGCCAGAAGTCAATAATGGGTTTTGGGCGCTTTTACACAGAAACACAATTTGGAACTTGAAACTGGCGAGGGATAGGTCTATAGGCACGGCTATCGAGTGCTGTTTTCCCAGGGTCCCCTTGCAAAAGTCCAGTTTCATTACTCTAAGAGTGTATTCTCTATTTCCTTTGTCTATCTTCGCTTCCAGAGTCACTTTTTGTTCGAGGGAAGGATGGGGAAGGTACGGCTAGATTTACTGGTGGGTTACTGCGTATGCATGGATTCCCTGCCGTTTCTGTGTCGCTGGGAAACCGGGTTTGGCCTTTTGAGTGTTTTTGGTCTTCCCCGCATTCGGATCACACCATCGACCGCCGAGGGGTCCGGGACTTGTCTGCCAAGTGGATCCGGATGTTCACAAAGATCTTCAATTTGGAGTTCTTGGACTTCTTCGCGCGATTCTTCAAGGTCTCCCTGGGTGCCCCCGGATGCATCAGCAGGCACGAAGTCGGTCGCGAGTCAAGAAGTGATTTGCCCGTTTGGCTTTTCGCAGTCTGGCCTGCGCTTTGTTGGTGAGGGCAGTGTTGTGAAGCCGCATTCTGAAGTGGAGCTGACAAAATGTTCAACCTGTTGTATTCGACTTGGCTGATCCAGGCACCTTTCCCGGAACTGCGCCAGGCTCCACGTCACCAACAACGGTGGCCACACCTGGTACACCCAGCTCGAGGGCAGGCGGCTCTTCGTTCTTTTCTCCCCTGCCGAAGCGGCGAAGCTGGCGCAGGAGAGCGTTGAGTCGACGTGAGCAGCGCCCCAAAGCTTTTGGCCATGTGGGTGGGTCTACTGCTGCGCTTCCTGGGTTGCAGTAAGAGCCAAAATGGCCATGGGTCAAAACCCCGTACCCCCAGTGAACATCACAATCCCCACTAAAATAGACTAACAAAAAGCCCTTTTTGTCCATTTGGGTGGGTCTACTGCCAGGCTTCCTGGGTTGCAAGGGCCAAAAGTAGTGGCACCATGTCAGTCGAAGCAAAGGTCATTGGGTATTGAGATGCTTCGAGCGCTGTGAGGTTCGGCCGAAAGTCCCATTCCCATTAGTCTACGGGTCATTTGGGAAGGACGAGAGGGGGGAAGCTCTATATCTCCCACAACAACCAGGGCACGAGATGGTGTTTCTTGCCCTCTTGGGGGAAGAAGTAAATTTGACCATTGCCCAGCTCCTGAGAGAACTGGGGTTAGCTGGCTTGATAGTTGGACTCACTTAGAAAGTAGGCTGAACCCAAGTAAGATGATCTCCGCTACTGTCCCCGGAAGAAAACGCGGGGGGGCATCTACCGTTCACACAAGGGCTTGAAATTGGCTGTGTGGAAAGCATCTTAGACTGAGGTTGGGTTTCGATGGGTAGCTTGTAACCCTGTGGCAGGGTAGCTCCCAACTTCGAACCGTGGTCAGTTTCCTTTCGTTCTCTTCAGCGCCAAGGACCCTGGACCGCAAGGAGCCCTCACAAAGTGTAGGGTGTGTCCTTTGTGTTTTCCTTTGTGGGGCCACGTTTCGAACTTGTGTCACTATCAGGTCGGTGTGGCTTTATCGAGCATAGACCTGAAATGGGAGGGGGGGGGGGGCAAGGCCGAGGTTGGTTGGAGCGCAAGGAGCTCGGGCCAAAAGTTGCTGGAAGTCAGTGGTGGCTTAAAATTTAAGGCAGATTCGGATGCACCTTCCGACAAACTTGGGGAGGCCCTTATTTTGGAGCCACCGCCAGGTTGGCTGGCTGTTTGTTCTGCAACACCTTTCAGGAAGCGTTATGCAACGCAGGTCCCCTTTGTCAAGGTGGCATCAGTAAGTGCAGTGCAAAGCTCCTAGCTGAAGCACATGGCGATGTGGCGTTGAGGCTCAGGCATTGGGGCAATGAACATTTTGCACCAATATTTTGACAACCATGCCGTGGGCCATGGCAACATGCTGCGCTGGCAAGCAGCTGAGTCAGCTGCGGTGCAGGCTCCAGGATGCTCCGGTGGAAATCTTTGGCCCCTGTCCGGCCACGGACAAAAGTTCAAGAGGAGTTCGAACTCCTCTTGCGCTTTTGTCCGTGGCCTTTTGGCAACACCAAGGAAACCTATGGCTGTTTGAGCAAGAGTCTTGCTCAAACATGTCCATGGGTTTCCTTGGTGGCTCGTTGATCCCTGGCTAAGTGGCGAGTCGAGCCGGATAATTTAATATGTCCCAGCAAAACGCCCGAGCAGAGGCAGGCTGAGGACGCCGAAGATGCGTAAGCAGGCCACATCGAGCCCCTGTGAATCGTCGTTTGGGAGGACAACTTTGCACCTGACGAGGAGCTGAGGGGAGGGTGCAGGGTGTGCACCAAAGTGTGAGACGATGCTTGCGTATCAAGTCCGGTGACCTTGGTGTGCCGGTGTGTTTATGAGTGAAACAATGAGTCTTTGTTTCCCTTTGCTGGTTTGTTCGCGCATTTGTTTGTGTTTGTCTGTGTGTGTGTGTGCGTCTGTGTTTGTCTGTGTGTCTGTGATTGCTTGTTTGCTTTGTGTTTGTGTTTGTGTTTGTTTGTGTTTTGTGTTTTGTGTTTTGGTTTGTGTTTGATTGTTTGTTTGTTTGTTTGTTTGTTTGTTTGTTTGTTTGTTTGTTTGTTTGTTTGTTTGTGTGTTTGACTGTCATGTCTGTTTATCTGTGTATTTGTTTATTTGTTTATGTGTGTGTTTGTTTGTTTGTATTTGTTATGTTTTGTTTGTTTAGTTTTTGTTGCATTGTTTATGTTTGTTTGTTTGTTTGTTTGTTTGTTTTGTTTGTTTGTTTGTTTGTTTGTTTGTTTGTTTGTTTGTTTGTTTGTTTGTTTGTTTGTTTGTTTGTTTGTTTGTTTGTGTGTTTGACTGTCATTTCTGTTTATCTGTGTATTTGTTTATTTGTTTATGTGTGTGTTTGTTTGTTTGTTTGTTTGTTTGTTTGTTTGTTTGTTCGTTCGTTCGTTCGTTTGTTCGTTTGTTTGTGTGTTTGTTTGTTTGTTTGTATGTGTTATGTTTTGTTTGTTTGGTTTTTGTTGCATTGTTTCTGTTTGTTTGTCTGTTTTGTTTTGTTTTGTTTTGTGATTGTTTGCTTCCTTTGCTTGATTGATATAATTTGTTCTGCTTTGTTTACTGTTTGTGGTTGTCTGCCGTGTTTGTTTGTTCGTGTGTACCACTATCCATGTCGCAGAGTGATGTGCGTGCTTCACGGATGCAGCTATGCAGCTATGCAGCTATGCCTTGCCACAGGGACCGCCGTGCGGCAATCCAGATTTCTTCGGCAAGCTGACTTCATGAACCAACGCGGTATCCGCCCAACGAATGAACCATGCCCGCGAATTCATTACTTGCTCAAACAACATCCTTTGGGATTGATTCACCGAACCCTACTCTAAACAAATTTCTTCGGGGTATGTTTCGTGAATGCAAGGAGCTGATCAACTTGGCGTGACGCCACAATCCTGGACGGAACGGCCGCTACAGCGCCTCAGCCGCACCCTTTGGGCGGTTTTAGGGCCTGGGTAGAATCCAACTCGGTCTTAACACATCTTAAAGGGGCTGCCCTTATACCACCCATGGCTTAGAGGCACTTCAAGTTGTCCTCTTAACCCTTCTTGGGGGGTTGGGTGGCCTCGAATTTCTTTGAAGTGAACCTATCTCAAAGGGGATTGCGGCCTGGGATCCTTGGGAGGGAGGGGCCATGAATCCGTGTCTGTTTGAGTTCATGGCTTGCGAGCCAATGCATTTGTGATTGCACAACGTTTTTTTTCGATGTTTGGTCCTGGATGGTGGATGAATATGAGGGGGTAACAAAATACACGTACATAAATATTCTATTCCAGTTGTTTAGGCCCTGGTAGCATCTATTTGCAGAGTTTGAGGGCCCTTGCCCCTTGACCAGCATTGAGGGGCTGACTTTCGTGTGCCCAAGGGTGGAAACGGCTGGCATTAGTCCATCATTTGGATTGTATCTTTGGCTTTAAGCACTACCAAGAATGAAGTTGAAGCATGTGCTTTCGCCGACAGGTGAGACGTGTCTGAGATTTCCGCCGGTTGTTCGTCCTCAGCCGGCCCATGGCTTTGCTGCATCCAAGGGCACGATATACCTTGGAGTGGGTATCCCTGATGTCTTTACCTTTGGGGTTTCCCCAACAGCTGAAAGCTATGGGGAAAGTGCCCAGATAGGCGCCGGGTGGCGGAAAATGCGCATGGGGCCGGCTGGTTGCGAGGGGGTTGCGCGCAGACGTGGCTCATGCTGTTGGTCACTTGAGCGTAAGGTTTTTGGGCGTTGGTTGTTTCCTCTTGGTTTTGCTTCAAAACAGCAACTGAACAGGAGTGCCCGCAACACTGACGAACCCATGTTCTGGGCTTGAGGACCGCCTACCCAGCTATCCTCGGACCAACTCAGGAGCTGACCCTGACTCCTTCACTTGAAATCAGTGGTTGGGCAGGCCCACGGAAAGCACTTCGAGCAGCGCGGGCTTGGGGGAGCGCCCGAAAAACGCGAGCCCCGCCAGAACAAGAGCGGGCCCCTCAATTTTTGGAAGCGCCCCATGTTTGAAAACACCACCCGTGCCGCGCTGTGATCCAAACCGTGGCGCTTTCATTCGCAGGAGGAAGGAGGGGCAGTGGATCACGTGGAAGGCGAGAGCAAGTCGCAGGCTTTGCCAGGTTTGGTCTCAGAAATTCTGGCGCCGAATTGCTTTTTGGGGGACCACCAGAATTACTCTGAACATGTGATTTGTGGTTTGCCCCGGGGTTAGGCCAAGTTTACACCTGAGGTTAAGGCGTTCTGGAAAAGAGAATTCCTCTGATTGCTAGTGGGGTTCCAGGCTGATCTGGGGAGTATCCTCTTAATGGGAACCCATGATTGTGGCTTTGATCGGGGGGCGTCCCATTTTCCTTGAGGCTTCATTCTTAGCTGCCACCACCATTCATCCGCCAGATTCTGTTTATCTTGGCCGACATTTCGAGGCAATGCAACAACAAGTTACGTCCCTGCCTTCCCACTGGGGAAACCACATGGCGGAACATGTGGATGGGTGGCAACTTTCCATCAGTTGCCATACCCAATGAGATTCAGTGATAAACACTGCGGCTGGGAATCAACCTCTTCGATATCACGAGAATCCCAGGCTCTCGTTATAGTTCCCTCAAAGGCCAGCAACAGCTTGGATAGCATAGAAGAGGGCCCTTCGATTTTGTGAACTTCTTCCCCAAACGCCACATCACCATTTCTTTTGATGACAATGCTTGTCCCGCGGTTTCACACACACACACACGTGCAGTGGCATTGGTCTTGCATCTGCGCTACTTGAGGTTTGGTGAGGAAAGACTAAATCAAAAAACCAGGGGACTCGCTAAATTCCCACAAACAAAACAGGGGATTCACTAAATTCCCACAAAGACCAGCGGACGATTCCTACATGTCCTTCATCCTCTTGGATAAATCTTGGTGTTTTTGCCCGTGGCTCCCAAAAAAGCGACGGGCTCTGTGGCAAGGCTACGCGGCCGCGGTGAGCCCGGTGGACATCTTCTTCCCCAACCCCAAGAGGTGCGCACCCCGCACGTCGATGCGGAGACGTGGGCCTTTGTTGGAGTCAGCATTTGACCCATGCTCGGGGGAAAGGGAGGTTGCGCCCAACATGTAAGAATTCGACACACGTTGGGGAGGACACAGGTTGGGGGTATTTTCAGATTCCATGGGCCTTCCCTGAAACATTTTTGGGTTGTTGCGGGTATCTTCGGGATACTCCAGGAGGATTTCCTGTGGGCGGGGGGGTTGCCTCAAGGTGGTCTTGGAGTAGGTAGGTTTGCCCTCAAACCCGGGTTCCCCAATCCAATCGTGGTAATGTCGACCACGGACTGGACAAAAGGTACAAACTCACAGGGCTTCTGCGACTAACGGCAGGAAGTTCACGCGCGACTGTGGTCTCCAGATCTTGCAAGTGTTGTTGGCAATCAATGAAACGGATCATGTAAATGCCTATAATTTTGACAGATGGTGCTGCTACTATAGCACGTGTGAGATAAACTGACCATGGCCGTCCAAGCATTCCGAAGAGTATGCACGTGTTTCACCCGCAAAATAAGCAGACGTGCGTAGTTTGGCTGAAGCGGGTGGCCCCAGCTGGAACTGCAAGCAAAACAGGCATCGATCCCTTCCTGGAGTCTTCACGACCCTTTAAAAATGGGGTCAATACCCAAAATAATGGGGTCATGGACCCATTTTTAAAAGGGTCATGGAGACTCCAGGTTGTCCCGAATACGGCATGCAATCGTGTGGCAAGCGAGGGTCGGCACGGTTTGCATTCTGGCCATGCGTTCCCCTCCAAGGTTCTAAGTTTTAAAAGGCATTTAGCTGCACAGGCGTAGATTGGCAGTGGACAGGGAGAGGTGTGGTCTAGGCGTTGCGAACATGTGATTTATCAAGCTGACTGAGGCTTGGCTGTGCCCAATTCCACCCAAGATTAATAGGGTGCATTTATGAATGTTTAAAGAGAATGCTGGATGATACTGATGAAATGAAACCAAATTGTACACGCCTTAAGGGCTTAAAGCTTAAAGGGGTATTTGTGCTTGGAACACTGGCAACCTCCCTAAGGTGTTGGTCTCAATCTCACAGCAATCAGCGACCCTGCCCGCAAGGATATTTTTCTTGTTCGGGATGAACTGCTCCACCCGAATACCCTCAGGCTGTTTTTTGACAGAAGCTTCAATACCCGATCCCCAATGAATCTCCGTGCACACTTGGACGTTCAATCCCACACACTCCGTACAACATCGGCCCTACAAACCCCAATGTTCCTTCTCAGGCCAACGTTCGCGAATGTTGGCAAATAGCACCAACATTGGAGTGTCTGGGAATCAAGTCGTTTTGCACCATGGCTCTGAGTCAGCCATCACAAGCCAACGAGTAGGCTCAACTTGTCCTTTTTTCGTCGACGGGCGGCCCGCAGGCACGCCGCGCTGGCCACCGCGAACGCCCAGGTGGGACGCCAAAGCGCTCCGAGCCGTTGAAAACGAAACCGATCCAGGATAGGTGGTCTGATCCAGCCAAGACCGGTATGGAAGTTGGACTCATGCCCTTAAAGCTGGGTCTGGGAGGATTTGTTCCAGGGGCAACTGGCACTCCGGATGAACATTGGGGGAAGCATTGATCCGGGTTCATCATGAGCTAGGCTGCAAGGCAACGATACGATCCCCTGGCATAGTTCTGGTTCCAGTATCATCCAAATTGCCAGAAATACCCGATGCTCATGCCGCGATTACTTGCCATGATGCATATGCGGTAAATGAATAATTCGCACAGGCAATCAGAAAGACCTTTGCCTTCAGGATTTGGCCCTCTTTGTGCTTGTCTCCCCATGAAAAATCAATGAGGCTGGGCGAATCCGGCTTTTAGAGCATCCCGGACATTGCAACACGGCAAGCTTCCTGGGCTTGATTCACCTAATTATGTCTTGAAAGCGTCAGGCAGTTGTTCCTCGTTATGTCGATGACAAGCGACCCGTTTTTCTTTCTTCGTTTGTTTTTGCTTGCATGGAAGTACCTCTTTGCTCACACCATCCCAGCTCCTAGCCCTTAGCCCCCCCGAGCGGATCCAGACGACGGTCCTGGAGCCGGGCCAGTCCCTCATTGTGCCTGCGGGCTGGCTTGGAGCTGAGGAGAAATGGAGACCGTCGGCCCAGTCAGGCAAAGCTGTGTTTTCTTTTGTTTTTCCCCGGATAGCTGAAAGCTATAGGGGTTCAAACTTCTAATAAAGAAGAGGAAGTTATTGCGTGCAGCAGTTTGGGGTGCTCGTGCAGGTGCTGTTTGGGGTGCTGTTTGAGCCGCTGGTGATGGTGCGGGCGCATTATTTTTGGATCGACAGCAGGGTGCTAGGGCATGAGTTTGGGTGTTGGTGCAGGTGCTGTTTTGATGCTGGTGTAATTATTTACCTTGTAAGCTTGACTAAATCTGGCTGTGGCTCAAAAAACCGGTACTTTAAAATGGAACCCCTGGGTAAGTGGAAATATGGACCAAAAAACCCGCGGTTTGCCCCCCGCAAAAAAAAACAAATTGAGCCACACACCATATGACCCATTGAAGCAAACGACCAATTTGGTGCAGCTCGGGGGGTGGCTTCGAGACGCCCGCCGGTGTATTCTGACACTACGTCGGCTTGTGGTCTGACACTCGTGTTTATTTTTGCCCAGATATTTATCGGAGGTTGTTTTTTGAGCGCCGACTTGCTTTTGTTTGACACCCTATTTATACACCTCTTGACTCAAGGAGACCTTGTGTATTGGTTGTGGCGAGCCCCAGCCTGTTTTGCTTGACACCCTTTTTCCAAGCCTTTTAGTTTGGGGTTAAAGAAGCAGGCTTGGGGTCGAACAAAACGGGGCCTCGTCAGAAACGGGGTCTACATAAAAGTTGGGAATATGTTATTCTCGCCCTCGTTCCGAGCTACTATAGGTAGCTCCAGGTTGTTGCTTTGTATGGCTTTCCCGGAAGCAGCGGGCCCTAGGGGCGATGGCTTGCCGCAAGCGCCAACTTGCAAAAGATCCGGCAAGATGGGGAGAACTTGTGAGCTTTGTCCATACCCCCTTTTCAAGCACCCAGTGATAGTCAAACATGAGGTGGCCGGGGAAGGAGCGTTGTGTGTGTGTGTGCAATGTGTTTGTCACGTCAAGGACTTCCAAGCTGGGTCTGGTGCGGTTTGTTTGCTAGCAGAAATATGAAGATTCAACCACTTGAGAAATACCTATACCAACACAGACTTAAACAACACCCTCAAACCATTCGCAACTGCCATGGTCTCCGAGCCAGGGCAATCAGAAAGGTTAGCATGAGGGATCCATTTTCCATTGTCAGGGACACAAAAATGTTTCACTGCACAATGGATTTCTCCATTTGCTTAAGAATAGGCTTTTTTCCCCTTGTTGGTCTTAAAAGGAATTCATCACTACTGGAGAGTTCTCCCTTGCAACCCCTGAAGGGACACACTTTTTTTTCTCGTGGACCTGGACTTGAGGTGGCACTATGCAGTGCATTTGGAAGCCTCGGCCACGCGGGGGCCCCGATTTGAGAGGGTGCTGGCTGGTGGCTGGGGTGGGAGGGAAGCGTGGCAAGCTGCCTTGCGGGGTTGGGGGGCGGGGCTGTTGGGATTCCTTTTCTCCTTTGGGGAAGCAAGTTGCAGCCTCACCTGAAGGGTATTTGGTTTGCGCCCGACCCATGAAAGTGTCGTGCTTGAACTTGCTTGTTTGAGGTTTAAACATATTAATCTATTGCAGATGTTGGGAGCAAACTTCCAGGTAGACTTAAGCTCAACAGTGTCGATCCTTCTTGGGGCAAGTCAAGCACTTGGCGACAGAGTCTACCATAGCACGGAGCCATGGGGCTGTCTACTTCAGGGCTGGAGGAAGTGGCCGACCATTTGGCCAACGAGCGAACGAGATCGGAGGTTTTCAAGCAGTCCGCGGAGGCATTTCTTGCATGGGTTACGAAATGATTCCATGCCCTTCGTAAGCTTGGATTGAGGCTAGCCTTCCAGTTTGAACAGCAAGTCTAGACAGGGATCCCGTACTTGGCTGTTAATATTCTTCGTGTTTCTTTCACTCATTTCCATTTGAGCTTGGCAAACTCGAGCCATCGAAATCGAAAGGCGGTTGAAAGGTTTACACAAATTGTAAGGCCGTCCATCAGTTCTATTTCAGCTTTTCAAAAATCGAGCCCTCGAAATCCTCGAAAGGCGCGTTGTAAGGTTTACGGCCCACCCACAGCTCACCCCGCCCACCGCCCGCCGCCCGAGCGAGGCTGCACCATGCCTTCTGGGGCCTCCAGACCCGTGGCAGCTTCTCCGAGGAGCTGCGGGAGGCGGGGCGACTGGCGACTCACGGGACCAGCAAAAGCAACTATGTAAAATGGGCTTAAAGGGAATTCGAAAAAGAGGCCGCCAATTCTTCCGTTTTTTTTTGGGGGGTCCCTCAAGAAGAGACAAGCGTGTAGGTTGTCAAACTAAAGTGGCTGTTTGTTTGACCCTGGTACCGCCCTGTGCCGTTTGAAAGGGATACCAGAAAGGGTTTCGACAAAAGCATGGCAACCTCCGATGAACGTTTCCCAAAATCGGAGAGACTCACATCCAAAAGCATTTTTTGTTTGTGAAAGGGCAACCGTTGGAAACCATAGGTGCCTTGTTTGGGGGCAACCCTGTTTGGTATAACGTCGGGTCACCGAACACCGGGATGCATGTATTCTTGACATGATGCTGTATGTTAATCGACTTTCAATATGCACCAGGATCAAGCATTTTAGTTTTGGTTGGGGGCTGTGTTGAAGCATGCCTTTGTTTCTGGAATGGATGTTTGCCTGCGTAGGTGATCACTAGAAACTTTCCTTTAGGTTTTCCCCCTTTTTTGCACCAGCCACTCTTGAGTCGAATAGTCACAGGGAGAGGCAGAAGCTTGGTGCTACTGTGGTTGGACGACGTCCTGCACCACTTGGGATAGATGAAGCCCTTTGAACACTGGGAAAACCACCTACCAACCACATCCGGCAACCGGCCCCGGGGCTAGGACGAGCCCGGACACGTGACCTCGCCAGAAGGTGTGCAGATCACTTGGCTCTGCAGAGTGATTGGATGCCAGCAAGTTTTAGAGAAAATTAAGATCTTTCACAACTGCTGGCATCCAATGTGGGTGATTCCAGGTACCAACTGGATGCCAGCTGCTGGATGCCAACTGCTTGAAGGGTAAACCTGGTGGCCCCTCGCGCTTCCGTCTCAGGCCTTCATCGCCAGCAAGATGCCGGCGGATCTCCGCGAGATGGCCGACAGGACGGGCCTTGAAGCAAGCCGCGGGGTCGGGTCGGGTCGCAGCGTTGGGTACCCGTTTTCAGGTTGGTTTACCGGAAACCAAACGGACAAACCGCGTTTTTTTTGCTCTCCCCTGTGACTTTGTCGAAGTGTGACTTGGTGGTTAGGGGTTCGAGTATCACCAGCTTTGTTTGTTTTGCGTTCAAGGGGTTGCGTTTTGAAGGACCCCTTCTCAAGATTAGCTTTAAACGAGTGTTGGTCCTGTAAACCACGTTGAGGAGGTTTAGAGCCTCATTTAATTAGCAACCAGGGGCGACCAAGCCACGGAAAGGAAACTGTTGGGTTACCCACCAAAGTTGTCTTCCCGAAAAGTGGTTGATGTCCAGTGACTGGGAAGGTGAGTTGTTTGATGGCTTGCACTGGGTTTTGCCTGGACATACCTGGCCGCCTCCGGCTACTTGGCGCTTCACTCAGGACTGAGATAAGCTGAGGCCTTGAACCGTCTTGAGCGAAGGCGAGCTGAGTTGGCACCATGCCCGAGTGGCTTGTGTTTGGGTCAAAAGTACCAAGTTGTTCAGTGAATTCTACCCTTGTTCCGTCCATTTGAATGTTTGGTAGGTTCCACCAATCAGAACGGTTGGCATTCTTCTACCGTTCGAGTCACTGTGCAACTGGGAGTATGGAGAGTTCAGATCACTAGGTTGGGTTTGGTGCCATATCAGACCTGGGGATGGATTCATTGTTTGTGTTCATTCCATGTTTGGCAAAGAATGTCATTCCGACTCGTTGTGGGTTTTCCAGCCTCTGATGACAGGAACCATGATGATCCCTTTTTCTTGAAAATCGGGGTAACCGCTTGTGCTTCTTTGAATCTAGTTTTAAGGCTGAAAGAGTCCTTGTGCCCACTTGATATGCACTCAGTAGAGCAGCGCTTGATCCGGGGCGTAGTGTTTCATTGTTTGGAGAGGTTGGCTGGTCAGTTGCGAATTCCGCGCTTCAGGAATATCTCAGAACTCCACGGCCGCATCATGGACGATGATGACGATGATTCGGACTTGGACGTGTAATGAGGCAAAAATGGCCTGTCAGATGCGGCGAGTCCTACATGTCGCTTGAAGTGTGGTTTGGCTGGCGTTCCAGTGCTCCAGTGCTGATGGAGGTTACACATCATGATTGTTGAGACTGACAAGCACTCGTCATTGCTTCAATGCAAATTGATCCATTGAGGCATCATGATTGTTGAGACTGACAAGCACTCGTCATTGCTTCAATGCAAATTGATCCATTGAGGCCCTGTTGGTCTAGTCCTGTTTCTCGCTTGCATCCAACAGGGGGACTGACCGCGCCAAACAGCAGCTCCTGATGCTCCTGATGATAAAACAATATATAAGAATGTATACTGTATACCTATATATATATATCTTTGCTTAACCTAGTACCCGTCTTTGTGCTTGCCAACTGTAAGGGGTCGGGGGGAAGGTCATGCTTGCTCATGGTTTGATGATAACGACCCCCCCCCCCCCCGTTTGCATGGCTTCCCTAGAGATTCGCAACAACGCCAATAATTCCTGGCAGTTGTTTGCTGTTTCTTGCCGCCCCTTCTTTGCCAAAGACAGATTGATAATTAGTTTTGTTCCCACCAGACCCCTGGAATTATGACACACACCCACATACACACGCAAACATGTGTATAAATTAATAATATATATATATATGCACGCATTGCTTTGGACTTATGTACTCTCAGTTACCCCTTAGTTACTCCTTTGGGGCTGACACTTTGGGGTATGGTCTTTCTTGGAGGTTTTGCTGAAACCTTTGGTGCTGAAGGACGTATTTCGGGGAACTTGGGAGAGGCGTTGGTATCACAAGAAGAGAAAGCAGGGTCTTGTGCATCTCCGCGAACTTGGGCTCAGCGAAGCCTCAATGATACGACTCATGTGCATGGATGGATTTCACAGGTTTGGTTGAGTTCCATTTGCACACCAAGAACCTGGACCGGAGGCTACGGTTACTCAGACTCTGCTCATCCTGTTTGGTCAATGTGTGACAAACAGACACTTGTGCCATAGACAAGCCCTTGAAGCAGGGTTCTCCTCGAATCTCACAGACATTTTCTCAGGGCTTTCTATGACTGTCTCATTCATTGGGGTTCATCTTGTGTGGTTATATAGCACCTTTTGGCTGCGAATCATCTATGATGCCACGTTTCCAGATCCAGCATAACAAGTCGGAAAAATAAAAGGGGGGGGAAAAAACACAGCCTAAGGACCTGTAAGCAGAGTCCTTTTGAACCTTTGGTCTCCGTTTTTTCCTCGGGGCCATGGCGTTCTTGGTGCCTGGGGCGCTGGTGGAGGTGTCGGGCCAGGTCGAGGAGGCCCTTCTATCGAGACGGGTGGGTTGATTTCTTTCCTTTGGAGGGGTTTTTGGTTTGGAATCAACCTGAGTCGACGGATGCAGGTTACCCGTCTAGTTGGTGGTTTGCTTTTGTTTGAGCTTGGAGCTGGATTTGAAGCCATAGTTCTATGAAAGTGGTCTTTCTCGCGGTTCTCAAGCAGCGGTATTTGTGCAGTATCCAACCTTAATTTCCGCATCTCGAACAGGGGGGCTACTTGGGGCCATGGTTCCCTCTCCCAGGCGATAAGGGTCCCTCACCCAATTTCTTTATCGCATGAAAATTGACTTCCACTGGATTCCTCAAGAGTTACATCTCGTCTACTCACTTGGTTGGCCAATTCTGGCGGTTGAATTGAAACTAGTCCAGAAATTCTTCCCTCGCAGGCCTCCGGTGGTTAATGTCTCCTCTTTCCCAACAAGGGGTGTCCACGACCCTAAAATTGGGTCATGACCCCCGAACAGTTTTGGTAGATGACCAACCATTCTTAAAATGTCAGAAGAAACCTCCAGGCGCTTGTCTCACTCCCTGAGTTAACGGGCTTGCGTCACTTTTTGGGATGCACCATTTTAGTGGCAACATCACAAAGTACGAACTTTTCATGGCCAGCCCACTTGGGACGTGAATTGTTCATGACAATTCAGCGGAGGATTGGGCTCCACGTCTTTGCTTTCAACTCGTCCGCGAGGTGGACAGCGGCCTTCAGAGCCGCGGGGTTTGCAGCCTCCAGACCTTCGCCCAGCTCCAGCGCTGCCTGCCCGACGGCCGGTGGTTGGCCTTGACGCAGGCGAAGTGGCGAAAAGTTGTTGAGTCGCCAGAGGCAACTTCCGCCTGGACAGACCGCCTGTGGACATAGCCAAGTCCCCCAGCTCTCCCCGAAAATAGACTACAGAGAAGGGTACCCTTATTCTAACCTCTACTGGAGGACTTAGATACTGTCGTCCGTGTAGGTTTTTCTCCAGCAAGGGGTTGGTTAACCAAACGCGATCAAAGGGCACGAGGGCTTCCGCATGTCAGGGATTCCCCTTTGGGGCATCCAGAAGCCTCGGCCTGAACTGGGACAACCCTCTTAGGGAGACCAACCAGGATTTGCCCTGGGCCGCGGGATTCCCGTCGTGATCCTGTGGGTACGTGACATGTCTATGGCCAAGGTTTAGGTAGGGAAGGTAAGGCATGTTTGCAAGCGAGCCTGAGACATCGGAACTCTGCAGGCCGTAGAGAACGAGGCGCAAGAAGGCAATCCCCGGTAACAATCCAGCGGAGCAGGCCACAACTCACGCTTTGCTTACCCCATAGTTTAGTGGTTAAGTTTGGGGTTAGAATCCCCAATCCACGCCCTAACTTGGCGCAAGGTGAAACGTCCCCCATCAAAGATCAGGCACCCCACCCTCCGCTCCGATTAGGATGGCCGGTTTGTGCGGCTGGACCGCGACCTTACGCCGTGCCAAAGCCCGCCGGAGTTTGTGCTGGGCCCGACCAGCGATGCCGAGGTCTTGGCTGAGGCGCAGAAATGTCCCCCATTGAGCCCATCGGGTTAAGACCGCTTGACGGCCGACTTCTGTCGGGTTGGCACCGGAGCATAGTTGGTAGAGACAATCATTAGGAGTGTTTTCAGGGGAGTATGACAACATGGCGAGTTTTGGCATGGTGTGATTGGCAAAAAAGTATGGGCAACAACTACACCCTGGTCCTCTCAGAAAAGAACACAAGGAGGTTGCTTGAACACTAGATAGTGCAAGCATTCGTGGAATATCCTGATGGACCACCGCAACGGCCAACAATTCACGTTCCGAGTTTTCGCTATGATTCTGGCATTGGCTGGTGGCGGCTTGTGTCTCGAATGTCCCCGCAAGACGAAACACCCCACAGTTCTGACAAAACTTCATATGGTCCGGCGGAAGTTCCAGTAAGTCAGACTTGCTATTCTGGTCACGGTGTATTTTGTAGCCTTTAGGTGTCAGCTCTCCAAACGCTTCTACTTTGCCCGACGGCGATCTTTTTGAGCTCCAACTGTCTTTGGATGCAGCTTGGATTCCAGCCTAACACACGTATCTTCTAAGCATTGTCTCAGAAGTAGGAACCCCTCCAAGAAGTCGGGTTACTTATGTGGCCATGGGTCAAAATCCCGTACCCCCAGTGAACATCAACCACTCCCCACTAAAATAGGTTCTAAAGTGGGTGTCGCGTACCCCCAGTGAACAGGGTGGTGCACCTACCCCAAAAATGATACCATTGGTTTTGACCCACAGCCATGTGTTTTTCCTTGAAAGCCATTGAAGAAGAGGTCGCCCAAGTTTGGGCGCACCAGCATTTCAGAGGACACCAACGAGGTCAAATGCCAGCGTGCACATGACAATTGTGAGTGCAGAATAGAACTTATGCGACAGAACTCATGGTATTGGTCACATATGTTTTAGCAACCTGTATTTTTCCATCAAACAGACTTTTGTTGACAGGTGTTCAAGTGAAACCAAAAGGACACCAGCCAGGTTTGTGCATCGTTTTAAGGAGGAACCTTAATGGAGGATCTTCATTTGTTAGCCCACGGGCCGCCCTACCTTTGGGTTGGTGGCGCATGTGTCCACCTCGTCATTTTTGCGTTCCGGGAAACCCGAACAGGGCTGCCGGCAGTTCATCGCCAAACCGCGGGCGCGCACTGTTTTTGTTCGCCCAAATCAGACCATTTCTTGGCTGTTATTTGACTGGATCTTCAACCTTTGTGTGTGTGTTTGCGGACGTCGTGCAAAGCGGGCCTGAGCCACGAGTTGTTCATCACCAAAACTGGCTGGTAGCGGGCCTCCAGAGGGGCTTTCCTTAGGTTCAAGTACCACGGTGCTGTCTTTTTTCGTCCCACGGGTGTTCCTTGTCAACAAGCTCACTTGCCCAAGCCATTGGCCCTTTTAATTCCCGGATCTTGGTCTACATTTAGTCTGGTTTGCAAAGAGGTCAAAAGGGTAACGTTCTATTTCCAGTTCCCTTGTTCAAGTGAGCAAAGAGAGTCCTGGATCGCCAGTTGCAGTTGTTCCTTCACGCACTTTACCCCTAAGAAGCAGCAACAGTGAGTGAAAGAAAGGCAGCAACTTGGCTATCGAGGGTCCCAGGGTGTCCTTTGGTTGGGTCATGGAACTCCAGCGGATGTCTGGGACCATCTGGGACCCGCTTTTTTTTTGGTCTTTTTTTCTTTTTTCGGACCGCGCGTTGGATGGAGGCTTTGTCTTCCAAGCTGATCCTGGAGGGCTACTGCGTCCTGGAGGCGCTGGACGCGAAGGACCAGGTGGAGCGCATGCTGCGAGCGGCGGAGGTTGGCGAGGGAGGGGGGAGGGGTTCGTGGGGCAGACTTAGGATACATCTTACAATGGAGTCACTCAAAGTGAAGCAAGCAATAAAATATACATTCTATAACTGGGCCGAACACTAATCATGATTCGTGGTGAAAAGTGTGGGGTAGGGTGAGGTTTATCGATTTTTGGTCGTGCTGTAGGGGACGTCCTTGAACATGAGTGGCGGTTGAGTGCCATGTGTCGATTCGACTTAACATGCGGGGGGGGGGGGGCGGGCGGGGGGCAAGTTGTGTCGGCCTTGCGCTATGATTTCAATAGGAAGTAGTCTCCAAAGTGGTTGGTGGACATAAATCCGAACACTGTGTTTGAATGATGCAAACCCAGCATGGTCGAAGAAGCAACGTCCGTGGGTTTGCGTCTAATTATCTTGCAGGTTCTTGTCTGGAAGTTTGGGTTGTTTTGACGTCCGATGCAAAACCGGGGGGATTTCTAGTGGAGATCTCCCCGCCACCTTTCCTGCGGGACTAGGCACCCTTACCCTCCCTTGACTCTACGAGGGGAGGTGCCTCGCCTATCCTCCCGTTTCCATATGGAACCCGCCAGCGGGCCCGGCTTGGAGGAGCTTGTCTTTATTGCTATCACAAACGTGATCGCAATTTCCACAATGCTGGGCAAAGCTGTTTGGGTGTGGGAGTCGCAGTTGCCAAGTGCCCCACACCTGCCACTTCTCGCTCGTTGCCTGCCCCTTTTGGCCAGCTTTTTTGATGTGTCCCTGGATCGCCGGTTGCTGTTGTTCCATGCACTTTGCCTCAAAACCAGCAACAGAGACTGAAAGAGGCAGCAACTTGGCTATCTAGGGCCCTTCTAATCAGGGGACCCATGGGTTCCAACAGGTCCCGATCGCTGGCCGTACTGTGTCTAGCCTCCGATTTCGGAGCCCATTTGTTACGGGCCCACTTTCGGGCTGCGGGGCTGTCGAGAGCAATCCGAGCACTTTGAATGAATTACACAAGTTGCCCTCGTTTGAAAGGAATACAAAGACCTCTGGGAGTTCAAGGGACAACTTGATGCGTTTTTTGATAGAGGTCCACCTGTGAATTCGCCAAGCCCTTGAAGATGCTCTCTTGGCATTCCCCCCAAGTGGTTTGCACCCAAAATGAGACCCTGACTCCAGGCGTTGAGGTGTTGTCTGGAAGCAAAGAATGAGGAAGGTGGGAAGGTTTTCCAACGTTTTGACTCTGACTGTTTGTTCAAATTCTTCAGGAAGCCATTGATTCAGGGTGCTAAAAGGGATTTTGGGAGGAGAAACTTCGCCCAGCCGCTCGCTCGGTTGCTTAAAGGCGGACCTGGAGTTGTCCCGTGTGCCGCTGGAGTTCGAGCCCTACTACTTGGGCCTGGAGAGTCGGGAGAAACACGGGCTCATTGACTTCGAGGACCCGAATTTCAAAAAACGCGTCCGAAAACCTCTCGCTTCCTTTGAACACGGTTTGGGCATATGGTTTTAGTGGCAAACTAAACAAGAGTGGCAAACAACAAGTTTTCATTTTAGTGGCAAACAAGAAGCTTGGACCTTTTTTGAACCATCGACTCAACAAGTGAGACTGGGGCCATGACGGTAGCCTTTGTTGGGCTCGTTTAGCTCACGAGCCCTTCAGTGTCCTTTCAAGGGTGGCGTGATTTGTAGAGCGGGCACCGAGTCGATATAAGAGACACTGCCAAAACCTGGGCAAGGGTTTAACATAGGAGACAGTCCCCTGGTTTATCATAAACAGGCAGATATTCACCCTTGACTTTCTTCAAATTGGTTTGGTTTGGATTGTGAGTCATTTGGACGAAAAGGACAACCTATTTGGATGTGAGGACCTAGACAACCACTGGTTTTGAACCAGTTTCCCTTACGATTTGGGGATTTGGAGTTGTATTTGAGTCACAGCCACGAGCCCAGGTTTCAATTTTGTCTTCCCAAGCCGGGATCATATTGAGAAGTTCAAATACAGCCAACAGGAGAAATTACAGCAACACACTAAAATACAGCTGGCCGGATCTTTCCTGTTGCTGCAAACGCCGACCTGGAGTCTCCACCCTTCAATAATGGGCCTGGGTCATGGCCCCCTTGTTTTGGGTGTCTTCAACTTTTAAGACAGAAGGAGACCCCACCCCATGTACCTCCAAAAACCCGCGTTTGACGGAGGGTTCTTCCCGGCTGGCAGGATGCCTCCGACAACTTGGTCCGCGGCTTCGAAGACGAGGACACCAGGCTCACGCGGCTGGGTGACGCCATCAGCTCCAAGCTGAAGGCGGGCGAAAGTTGGGCAGTCAAAGGCTCCTCAAAGTTTGTTTTTATTATTATTATTAGTATTATTATTATTACTATTATTATTATTATTATTACTATTATTATTATTATTATTATTATTATTATTATTATTATTATTATTATTATTATTATATGTATAGAAATATTTTTCATCAGGGTGACTCAGCTCCTCCCTCAGGAATGAGTTGGAATGACGCCTACCAACCTTTTTCTGTGGTTCCTGTAAAGGAATCCCGAACGGTTCATTCCCAAATCCTGGTCATTCCGTACTGAGCACTTGCAAGTGATTTGGATTTCCCTTCAAGCCTTCAGACACGCTCATGGAGGAGGTTTGACAGCAATCAAACGAACGACAGGGCTACCCAAATTTCTAAATGGCTGTTGTTCATATCCTCTCCCGCGCTAAGTGAGTCGATAACTGGGGAGCCGAGGAAGCGAGCGGCATGCGCAGTGTTTGGGTGAAATATGTTGTGCTTTTACAGATGCTCAGTCTTGAAGGCGCGGGCGGAAGTCGTACGCCCTTCCTCACTCCTGCGTTCCTCAACTTTGTACCCTTGTTGTGGTGTTTGCAAGGGAAACCAAAAGGATAACCACGATTTGGAGGGCCCCCAAAGAAGGGACACCCAACAAATGGTTCGTCCCTAGGCGCAGCTTGGGATGCGCA